>RJWM01018839.1:0-39992 GCA_004363535.1 Dasyprocta punctata
TTACTGTCTATGTCAATTCTCAATATGAAGCAAAATGTTCATTTCCAGGGCTATGCAGTTTCTGGCCTCCTTCATAAAGAGGCAATAAAAAGTCATCAACCTCCACATACACACACCCTCTTGGTTTATGACCTTCCCTATAGGTCACTAAGAAAATGGAAGTACTCAGATGTGAAATTTTTTCACCTATAACACTCCCCTTCTTTTCTGTTTCAAACTGCCTTTCCTTCTGTACTTTCATTGGTCATGTCTCCTGCATCGTCATCTCACTCCCTCTGATGAACTTTTCACATCAGCAAACAATGAGCTCCAAAATCTCCCACCCTTGAGACAAATGCTTAGTGCATCCCACACCCTCCTGCAGCCATTACCCCATTTGTTGTCATCACAACAGTACTTTCAAAGAATCATCTCTAGTTGTTTTACTCATTCATTCACTTCACATTTTTTTCTTAACCTACTCTAATTTAAGGAATGACAATATTCTTCTCAAAGCTACAAGTAACCTCCTCATTTCCAAGTACAGTAGTCACTTAGCCTAGTATAATTCAATACTTTCTCTTTAACTGTTTCTTTCTCTCAGTTTCCTATCATGACATTTTATTCTCCCGGTTTTCCTTCAATCTTGCTGACTCTCCTTCAATCTTCTTTGCTAATTTTTCCTTATTTGCATGACTTCTAAATGCTGGACTGCACTGGTAGAGATCGACTCCAGGACATGAGCAAGCTTCCCTCAATGCTCTAAGTTGTCACCAAAACACATGGCCGTGCCAAAGCTGGACAAGCAAAACCTGTTGATATAGTCTTTCTTATAGATAGTCTCTCTCTCTCTCTCTCTCTCTCTCTCTCTCTCTCTCTCTCTCTCCCTCTCTCTCTCTCTCTCTGCCTTTCTCTCTCTCTCCTCCATGTACACATGCAAATTCCATTTAACCCAAGGTCTCTCCATTTCAGTCTCCAGTCCTGCACTCTACAAATTCTCCTTGATTCATTATTCTTCTTATCCTACCTCAAAACCTGCAAACCAACACCTTTTAATCCTTTCGCTCAGCCTGCTGAATGTGTGAGAGTTTGGCCTCAGAGTATATCGTAAAACCACATGGTGATTCTTTCCTAAAGTCAGGCTTTGTCCTTAGGCAGACTTTGGCAAACATTTATTCCTTAAATGGTTGCCCACAAATCTTTGCTGAGACAGGAGTTACAGACCAGCTTCCCCTGGCAGCGGCAATTAACTTGCAGGTGTATGGTAGATGCCTGAGAGCTTTAGACATCAGAAGTGGTACCCTGTTGTAATTCACTTATGAGAAAGTACTTATTTATTTCTAAGCAACTTTGAATATGAGCATGACATAAAATCATCTTTAACATAAATACAGAGATGTGGACCAGGGTAGGGTTTAAGGGAGATCGTTGACCTGTTTTTTGTGGTGAACAGCTTATAGGTTTTACTGTCAAACAAAATAAAACTCAAAGTCTGTCTGTAAAATGGCATTTAGTAATACAACTCAGGTATGTTCTTTACCTTAGTTAAAATGTGAAAATTATAAGACACCATTGCTACCAACCTAAGACATCAAGAGCAACTACTATACTGAAACACATAAAGAAAGAGTACTTAAAAATGGAAAGAATAACTAAGATCTATTTTTTTAAAATGGTCTAACATACAGGCATTTAGAAATCTCAGAAGGTCAAGAAAGGATGAAGGATACCAAAAAAAAAGTATTTGTAAAAAAAGACTGAGAGTATTCCAAGCCGAAATAAGGAATGAAATCACATACAAAAAGTTTGGGAAACCTTAAGAAGATAAAGACAAATTCTACCTAGGAATTTTGGTCAAACTGCTGAAAACTGAAAACAGAATTCTTTCAAGCAACCATAGTAAGAGACAAATTACTTAAAGAAGGGAAGGAGGAGACTTACTACAGATTTTTGATCAGAACAACTGAAGGCCAAAAGACATTGGGTTGTCAAATTAAAAGTGGACAGAGAAGAAAGAGGCGATCTTAGAATTTTGAATCTAATGTTGCTGTCAGACTTCACCCTTAGAGGATGATATTGTTTATTGTGTTCTCAATCTCAGTGCCTTGAAAAACTTTTGCTTTTTGTAACCAAAGTCCACTAATAGGTTCACTGGACCAAATGACCACTGACTCCTTAGCAGCACTAAACCCAAGAGAAGCATCTTCCATTCAACACAGTAGCTCTCAGCCTTGAGTGCTCACATTGGTAGCCTTAAAAAATATGCACAGCCAAATTCCATATCTTGGGAATCTGTTTTAGGTGTTCCAGGTGGAGTCTGGGCTTTCCTTTACTTATCTACCAAAATTAGTCTAGTGAGCAGTCATGGTTGCAACCCACTGTTTATACAAAAGTCTTTCTCCTTGTAAAATGAATATGATTTTAAACTTCAACATTATTTCTTATGTTAAGCTTTATGTAACAGCTTCCATTAATTTTTTAAAATCCTGTACAGTTGAATTGTTCTCAAATTTGGATGCACACTTGTATCACCTGGATGGGTTTAAAATATATGGAGGTATGGATTCCTAGAGTTTTAGCTAGTATGGGTTAAATGCTTGGCATCTGGATTTTTATAAGCTCTACTGCCCTTGAGGTTATTAGAAGGTCCAAGTTACTAGTAAAAGACTGAGGAATTCAGGTCAACTAGATTGTCTTAAAGAGCAAATAAGAACAGATGAAATCAGATATTCCCAGGCCTCTGGTCTGTGCTCTACACTTGCTCAGCTAGCTATCTCCTTCTTTACTTTGAAGGGCATTCCAGAGCACCATCTGGCCCACTGTGTGCCAGTGCACAGCTGGCTGTCTGCTAATGCCACACACTGCCCCTAACAGAGACCTCACATGCACCCCTCTGCTCTTTAACACCCAGCCCCCAAATGGAAACCTCATCACATCAGATTCGAAACATTTGTCACAAAACAAAACTTGCTGTTATTTGCTGTGTGGTAAGCGGCCAACACAAGCCCATAGGAGAGTTGTAGATTTCTGAACTTTGCTGCAAGTCTGTCAAACTGCTCAGCAGCTGTCACCCTGTCACCGCAGAGGGAAAAACAGGATCACTGAGCTACGGGCTCTTCCTGTCTTGTCTTCTCCTGATCAGAGGGGAGCGTAAGTCTGTGTGTAGATCGCATAAAGGCTGCCTCCTTAGTGAGCTCGTATCACCCAGTCATGGAAGGATATAATGGACATGTAAGTCAAATGCCAGGTTCCACTGACTTTTGTGCATCTATTATCTGTTTCCTGATATTATTGCTTCTGGAGCAGATGGTGCATCTACAATTCTCTTTACCTTTGGTTTGTATTTTGTTTTGTTTTGTTTTGTTTTGTTTTGTTTTGTTTTGTTTTACCTAACTTTGTGGTTTACTAAAAGTCTAAGTTTCTCACATAGTACTCCCAAAGTCATGCATTTGCAATACCTGGAATATCTTTCAAAATCTCAGATTTCTAGGCCTTGTGTGTCAGATACCCACTGAATCATACCTTAGATAAGAGCAGATATCTTCACTCTTTGCAGTTATCCCAAGTGGTCATGAAAGTTCAATCCACTAATCTAGGACAGTGTCACACCGTCTGTGAGGCCAAGCTTCCTGAATCCAGTCCCCACTCTAAAGTGACTGAATGAATAGCCTGAGGAAGTTCTCTGGGCCTCAGTCTCCTAAAAAATGAAGCAACAGCATGATGCACCTAATAGGATCGGTATGAGGACTAACAGATCCGACACAGGTGACATGCTAAATAGTGTGCCACGCACATGTAGGTCATCTTTACCAATCCGTTGTGTAGTGGATTAACCTCTAGAAACATCAGAAAATAAAAACCTAGATTTTTTTAAGGATTAAAAGTATGACAGAATATGAGCAGTAGAGTGCAGTGGAAGCCATGGCACTGCTAGAGCATCAGACAGAAGATGAACATCAGACCTAGATTGGGGTGGGCACAGGTTTCACCATTAACTTTTGGGAGAAATTCAACTCACCGAACCAGAGATTGGTGTCCATAGTACCATCTTGCTGATTTATTAAAATATTTTTTCTTTTTTTAACTGCTTATTAAACTAAATAGGAAACAATCACATTACACGTACTCATATATGGAAAAAAATGAATATAATCAGAACTACGTTTTTTAATTTAAAACTTAAATTTACAAAACAGAATTGAGTACACATGTCCCATAAAACTGTCCTTCCCCTCCTCTCATAGTTTCCCCTATTATCTTACATTACTGTGATGTATGTGCTACAATTTATATGCCAATATGAAACATTATTATTAACTGAAGTCCAAAGCGGCCACAAAGGTTCACAACCTGTGTTGCTCAGTTCTACAGATTTTGACTAATGCATAATGACAAGTACACATCATTATATCCAGAATAGTTCCTCTGCCTTAAAATTCCCTCTGCTTCACCTGTTCTTCCTTGCTTTCCTCTCAGCTTCTAGCAAATCCTAATCTTTTACTCTTTCTGCAGTTTTTCTTTTTCTCCAATGCCATATTGCTGGAATCATGCAATAGTTAGCCTTTTCAAAGTGACTTCTTTTCCTCAGCAAAATGTGTTCAGGTTTCCTCCATATCTTTTCATGACATGATACCCTGGATTTTTTCAGTACACTGTTTTGATGCACCTATTTGTTTATCCACTAACCTACTGAAGGACATTTTAGCTACTTCCAGTTTTTACCAATTATTGCTCAAACTTCTATAAATATTTGTGTGCAGATTTTTGTATGGTCATACATTTCAGTTCATTTGGATGAATGCCAAGTGTGATTGCTGAATCATATGGCAAAACAATGTTTAGTCCTGTAAGAAATGGTCAGACTGCCTTCAATAGTGACTGTATGATTTTGTATTACCACCAGGAATTAATGTGAATTCCTGTTGCTCTACATCAGCACCAACTTTGGGGTTGTCATTGTTCTGGATTTTTGCCATCTAATCGTTGTGTAGTGGTTTCTCTTTATTGTTTTAATTTGCAGTTCCCTCATGACACTATGTCAAACATCTTTCCATCTTTCTTTTCTTTTCTAACTTTTAAATTTTTTGTGCTGAGGACCAACCCATAGCCTCCTGGTTGCTAGATAAATATTCTACCACTGAGCTCAGTCCCACAGCCCCTTTCCCTATCTTTCTTTGTGAGGTATATGTACTATTTTTTAGGACTCTGTTTCAGATCTTTCTGTCTATTTTTGAATTGGATGGTGTTTTGTGCTGTTATAGCAGGATGCCACAGACTGAGTGAGTACATTAGAATGAAAAGAAATTGATTGGTTTTCAGTTCCAGAAATGGAGAAGTATTCCTTCCTCACAGAAGGAAGCAAACAAGGAAGAAGAGACTGGTATCCCACAGTATCCTTTGAAGGTGTGACCCCAGTAACCACAGGACTTCCCACTAGACCTCACCTCTTAAAGATTTAACCACCTCCCGGTAGCATCACTCTTGGGTCTAAGCCTATTACATGTAAACATCCAAACTCTAGGAGCATGATCTGATTGAGAGAGAACAAGATAGTGGGCAAACACATTCTTTTATAAGAAACCCACACTCATCATAATGAGTCTACTCCTATGCTAATGGCATTAGCTCACTCATGAAGGCAGAACCCTCTTTAAAGACTGAAAAAGATCTCATTTCACAGTGTCTCTGAACTGGGCATCAAATTTCTAACCTAGGAATTTGGGGCACATTTAAACCACAATAGATAGCTTGTTTTCTTGTTGATAAGTTTTAAGAATTATTTGATATATTCTTTACCAGACCTTTATAAAGTATATAACTTGCAATCATTTTTTTCCTAATCTGTTGCTTGCATTTCCATTCTCTTGACAGTGCCTTTCAGAGTGTGGAAATTTCTTATTTTAATGAAATTAATCTATCAGGGTTTTTTCTGGGTTATGGATCATGCTTTTGACATCATGTCTAAAAACTCATCGTCAACCCAAGGTCTTCTAGATTTTTCTCCTATGTTATCTTCTAAAATTGGTACCATTTTATATTACAGTTAGGTCTGTGGTACATTTGGAGTTAATTTTTTTAAATAGTATAAAGTTTGTATTTAGATTCAAATTTTACATTCAGACATCCAGTTATTTCAGTATTGCTGTTCAAAAGACTATTCTTTCTCTGTTGAGCTGCTTTTGTTCTTTTCAGACATCAGCCACAAATATCTGTGTGTGTATTTCTGGGCTCTCTTTTGGTTTTATTGACCTACTAGTCTATTGTTTCACCAATGTCACATTACTTTGATTACCCTAACTATAAGAAGTCTTCATGTCAGGTCATATCAGTCCTCCAACTCTGCTCTTCTTCCTCAGAATAGTGCTGATTATCTAGAAGTTTTGGCTTTTCTGTGTGTTACGATTATTTCATATTTATAACAAAAATTGCTAAGATTTTTATTAAGATTGTGTTGAATCAATAACAAATTTGATAAAAATCTTACTAAATTCTTTTTTATTTTATGAAAAATAAAATGAAATTTTATAACAAAATTAGGCAATAACAATTTGAATGTGTATCATTCAAATTTAATCATTATTTTTAGAAACATGATCCTATCTCCATTTATTTAGATATTTTTAAAATGTATTCCATCAATACATGTTTTATCTGCAGCTTTTATTTTGGTTTTTTCCTTATGAAACATTTTTCTCCTTTATTATTTCTTCTCCCTTCTACTCAGCTCACTTCCCTACAGGTCATCACTAGATCATAGATTAGGGTGGGTATTATTTTTCTTTTTCTATGTACCCAAGTATCCGTGAACTAATATATATGTAAATATGTATGCAAAGCTGGGTGTGGTGGCACATGCCTTTAATCCCAGCACTCAGGAGGCTGAGATAGGAGGAGCGTTGTGAGGTCGAGGCCGGCTTGGGCTACAACGCGAGCGCAGGGCCGGCCTGAGCTACATAATGCGACCCTGACTCAAAAAACTAGGGCCAGGAGGTTGGCTCAGTGGCTTAAGCACCTGCCCTGGCAGGTGCGAGGTTGTGAGTTCGATTCCTGGTGCCGCAAAAATAAAAAAATAAAAGTATGCAAATATATATCTGTCTGTGCTTGTGTCTTCTTTTACCTCTGTTTCTTTTTTTTTTTCCTCTCTGTACACACACACACACACACACACACACATACATGCATACATAACATTCCTGGTTTATGAAAATAAAATCCTACTACCTTTCTGTGTCTTGCTTATCTCACTCAACAATCACATATAAATCCTTCAAAGAAATTTAGTATCACTTGAACCTTTTGAGAAAATGAGTATGTAATATCAAGTAGTGGTATGGGTTGCTATAATCAACTCATCAGTTTTCTCAAATTTGATCATTCATTGTCTGTTCCAGGTTTTCTCTCTACAAACATCATTTTAGTGCACCTTCTTATAAATATGTTTTTACATACTGGTGTTGTATTTCTAGGGATAGATTCCCAGGAATGAAATTTCGACATCAAAGGAGCTTGTAATTTATATTTAAATAGGTATTTCTAGACTTCATGTTCAGAAAACATGTAATACTCCATTCTGCATCATAAAAGCATGGATAAAAATTTATTCAGGTTCCCACTATAAACTGCTATTACTCAGTAATTTTCTTAGTCTAGTGGGACTGAGAGAATATCTCTTATTTTCTTCCTCCTGACTATTTGAATTTGTGTACATTATTTTATATTTGTCAGTCATTTGGGTTGTAACTTTTGTTATTTATGCATATATTTTAGATTTTATTCTGATTAATCTTTCTTTATTATCGATTTGTTACAGTTCTTTGTGTATTACATATTAGCATTAGATTGCCATCTTTATTTTAGTTAATTTACAGATGTATGTTTTTAACTGAATCTTCTTATGGATCATTTATTCTTGACTTAGTTTCCATTCTTTAATTTCAAGCATTGAGTAAAATATGTAAACAATATTTCAACTAAAAGAATCAGTCATATGAGTCACTAAACAATCCCTTCTCAGAAGGCTGGAGGTTGCTGAGGAACTCACAGAGAAGCTAAGGGCACTCTCCCTGAAGAAAAGAATATTGAGTAGGTTGTTAGGAGACAGAGAGATAAAAAGCCATTTTAAATATTTGAAGATTGTCATGGAGATGAAGGATCACAGATTCTGGATGGCCACAAGAGATAGAATTACAAGAAAGGAACATTACAAATCAGGAGAATTGAGCTTGACCTAAGGAAGCCATGGCTGCCCCAGCGGGATGCTTGCAACTTAATATTCTATGAAGTTTCTGGAGGTGGCCAGCATATGAATGGAGAACTTTTAGGAGAAGACGTAATGGATACTTTTCTATCACTCAAGGAGACTATATCTAGTTGGGGCATACTATAGTTACAATACGGTTTGCCCCATCAAAGCTGACATTGACGTCTCGTCATTTTATCAGTTCTCATTGTCATGGTACTAGATCAGTTACTGTGAGAGTGGGTTGCTATAAAGTGAGTCTAATGCTACTCTGTTCCTCACACATGCCTGCTTACCATTCTATTTTCTGCCACGAGTTGAAGCAGCCCAAGGCCCTTAGTGGCCCTATGTTCTTTGACTTTCCTGCCTACAAAATCGTGAAACAAAATAAATGTCTTTCCTTTAAAAATTACCCAGTTTTTTAATCCCAGCACTCGGGAGGCTGAGGTAGGCGGAGCGTTGTGAGTTCGAGGCCGGCTTGGGCTACAACGCGAGCACAAGGCCGGCCTGAGCTACATAGTGCGACCCTGCCTCAAAAAACCAGGACTGGGAGTTTGGCTCAGTGCCTTAAGTGCCTGCCCTGGCAGGCGCGAGGTTGTGAGTTCAATCCCCGGTGCCGAAAAAAAAAAAAAAAAATTACCCAGTTTCAGTATTTCATTAAATCAAAAGAAAACAGAATAAGGTAAGGTATTGCTAAGAAAATTAATACAGATAATTTGGCACTCACAAAACTGCTGAAAGGGCTAGAGAAGTTCCAGGCAGGAAGCAGGTGGTAGATGCCATTTCGCCAATACAACTACAGTGTCATGAGCCAGAAAATGCTGCTGTTACCTAGGTGTCAATAACATGATGGACTCTACTGCTGAATTCCCAGCTCATCTGCACCTCCAAGTCACATAAATATCAGAAAACTCAGAATTAAAAAAACAAAAATCAAAACAAAAAATTGCAAACCACTCGTCTGCTCCCATTATTATAGGAAAACGAAAATGGCTTCCACTTCTTTTCCATTTTTATGTAAGTGCATCTAATTAACAGAACATAAATAATATTCATAAGGCCTAAAACAAGCATTCTAGAAACTATAGCTCACAAACAGCTAGATCCTGAAATATTAAGGAGAATTAGGCCAGGACAGGAGATGCTGGTTGTCAAATTCTAGTGAAGAGTTCAAGTATATTGTGGGGGACAGGTGGAGCAGTGTACCTGCTATAAGCCCTGCTTATAATTTATAGAGGTGCAATGCCTAGTGCTCTTCTCAGTCTTTTCCCTGAAATCTCTTTTAAAAGGCTGCTTTGCAGCAATAATCAGCATGACACCCTTGAGTCTTTTCTACTTTATTCTTGGAGAATATGAGCAACAGTGCCTTTCCAAACACAATGGCAACCCACCCACTCTATTGCTTTTATAGAGTCTGTGAATTTTTACTTAAATAAAAGTCATTTCCCTTAAATTTATCATCTTTGTGACTTTTAAAAATGCAATCATATTATTTGATTCAATCTACAGGTATAGAAGACTTTGTGAGATGTTAATTTTAAAGCCCAAGGACCTCACCTGACCACTCATTTTGTAGGCACAAACATGCTCTGGGATACTTCCCCTTCCCATCCACAGAATTACTAGTGGCCTCTGGATAGAAGGGCAATGAGGAACAGAAGTTTTCCTACTTGGATTAATTACACATGGTAAGTGTGTAGATCTCCCACTTCTGGTTCATTCACACATGAAATTTCACGGTAAGAGTTCTACAAGGTCATATAGTGAAGGTTAAGGAATAAATTTTATTAAAGAAAGGGAAAATTCACAAGGGCAGGATTAGTACTGTGGAAGTGCCTATTGTGCTTAAGTCTTTTATCATCCCATTTGAAGGGCTTCCTAGGGTCAGGGAAGCAGCTGTGAGGGAGTGTCTTTCAGAACTCACCTCAAGAGAGACCTACCACAAGAGTAAAGGTAGCTGGCAGACAGCTTTCTTTTTAAGGACCTTGAGGATTTGCCATGGCTAAGCAAAACTCTCCTCCCGCAGTTTCCACCCACTCACTGAGAATGAGGGTCTGGCCACTTCTGCCCAATATGGAACTGCTCTACGAACATTCTTATGCTGATCCTTTCACATTGCACTTGCCAAGACTATCTCAAAACTATAGCAGAATCGAAGGTTTTGCCTTCCAAATCTGCCTTCCCTTTTCTCTTGACACAGGAGTTATATCCACATGGTAGTCTGAAATCTTTCTCTTCCTCTTCTTATTCTTTTCCCTTTGTTTTTCAAAGATATTTTATTAGCCATTTTTCTATCACTAGAACAAGATACAGTACTCAACAACCACAATTTAAAGGAGAGGTTTATTTGGTTTACAGTTCCCAGTGGGTTCAGTCCATGGTTGAGTGGCTGTGATGCAGAAACTGCATGGTGGAAGTCCATGGCAGAGAACACTTGCTCACCCCATAAAAGCCACAAATCGGAGAGAAGTGATGAGACAGAGGCAGTAATATACCCTTTCAAGTCAAACCCCACCTCCTAGCAGCTCAGTCAGCTATTGAACCCATCGGTGGATTAATATCCTGATTGATGATCCAATCACCTTTCAAAAGCCACACTTCTAAATTCATGAAACTGCCTGAGGATATATCTCAGTGGCACAAGTGGCTGCCTGGCAAGTGTGAGGTCATGAGTTCAATTCCCAGTACCAATAAATAAATAAATAAAACTATGTGGAGGGGGTGTCAGATCTAAACCATAATGGACATTATCCTCAATAAATTTCTTGCAATTGTAACTAGGCCTTAGTGTGTGTTTTCTGGAGAACCTAGACAGATACAGTCAGAACATCTGCTAGACACAATGTGGGTTTTCTCCCAGAAAAAGTATCCTTCCCCCTTTGTGACTTTACATTTCCTATTATTATAGTGGGTATAAAGGAATGAAGAATATTAATTGTCAAATAGTCTGGATTTGGGAAGTTAACTGTTTATTAGAATTACATGCAAAATCAGCTTCTTTAGTTCTGGGGAGGAAATGGTGTTTGAGATTATCAAAAGTCTGAGCCCTATATGAAGCTGATCTTAGATTGCACTCCTTATACTGGGAGAAAGGGGAATCTGTACCCTAGTGTTCATTGCCCAGGTACTCCCAGTGTCAAGTGGAAACACTTCTACTCAATAAGTAGTGCATAAATGACATCATTCATTTTATTTGCACACTATGGTGGCTCTTCAGGATAGGAGTTAGTTAAATGTATATAAATTCTTTAGTTCTTAATCCTTATTTCAGAGCAGAGCTACATATATGCATTCCCTTCTCTTAAAACTTTTCAATCTAAAAAGTAGTTCCAGGTAGAGAGATATACATCATCCCTTGTATTATACTCTCAGTTCTATAAAACTGTTATTTTACAAAGATTTCCCCCATCTCCCCTCTAACATGCCACTTCAATCCCTAAAATCATAAAACCAACCTTCTTCTTGCCCCATTGTGCGATTTGTACCTACCTTGACCAGGAAGAAAGATTTAGCAAAATTCTTTGTTTTGATTAGTGGGTTTATTCCAAAGGAGCAGAGTGAAGTTTACATATTCACATACTTGTGACTTAGGAAGAAGTCACATTAATTAAGACATGAATGAGGTAAGTTGTACTAACCAAAGTTATAGAAGACTTCCTAGAAGAATGCATTTCTTGGGTATCTAATTCAGACTGCAAAACCGTAAATCAAAATCTGTCCTTCCCTTGAAGTCTAACTGCACACTCCAAACATTAGCCAGAGGGACTTGGTTGCTGCATCTGGCATAGCTCTTGAAACTCTGGAGTGGGGACAGTGGAGGATAAAGGAAAACAAGAGCCAAGATGTAGAAAACTGAGGTCAAGTGGAGCCTCCTCCCCTAGTGGGACAGATAGAACTGCTCAATGACTGAAGTGTGTTTGTTTACACACTCAGGAGGTTATTCTCAGTTGAAACCCTTCTGCCTAGCAACTTGTTTGCTCGGCTTGCCTCAGGTGCCTTGTATTCTTAGAACTGACACAGCTTGTTCACATCATTCACCTTGGGTGCTCCATGTTCTTCAGGTTTGTTGCACTTTAGCCCTACACATATGATAGATAGGTCACCAGTTTCAACCGCTCCCCACATCTCCCCCTTTTCTTTTTTGTAGTTGCAAACAATGTATGATCAGTTGAAGTTGGAGGAGTTGGGTTTGAAGCACTCTGCAGAAGACCTTCTTATTCTCAAATTCTCCATTTTGAGTGAACTTACTTGTTTAGGCTCAAGATTCCCAGTCCAAAAATTTCATGTACCTGCATTCAGCAATTTAACACTATACAGCTCATTAACCCAGAACATTAGTCAGTTACCAGTGTAGTTGACAACTGTCAGAAGATGTTAGTGGTTTGAGTTTCTTTTATAGCTAACATATTACTATGGCATTGTTTTATAAATCTTATGGTTATAATTTTTGCTGGATGTTCAAGACCAAGGTAAGGTGAGACCTATGGTAATCAACTTTTTTGCTATCTATCAAAGTCAGTTAAGTCTTCTCAGGGTTTACCTTGGAACCATGTATAGCACCTCTTTGTTCTTCTGTCAGTGTCAGCCATCTGGATGAGTCAAGGCCATTGCTTGACCAAGCTGTTTTCTGTGAAAACGTGGTAGACTTTTCTCTTTTAGTAACTCTTGTTAGGCACACTATACACTGTGGATCTTCCTTTGTGGTCCAACAATCTCTTTGGTCAGAAGATCAGAGACTCATTGAGTTGCAACACACCTAAATTTCCATTTTGGCATAAAATAGTCTTTTGAGTCAATCATCTGTACTAACCTATAAGAAGTTTTTATGTAACTTGTTGACCTTTAATGGGATGTCATTGAAGAAATTTATGACATTGTCTGGCTGCTTAATGTCTAAACATCTCTAAATATATTGACTCATGCGTAACATATATATCACATAAATTTTTGTTAGAGGCAGAGGTCTGAATATGAAAGAAAAATCTATCACTATCAGCAGTCTCTGCCTTTATATGACTTATGAAAGCCAGATTGTATCACTCAACACATTATTTTTGAACAATGAGTGACTCTCAAGTCATAATACATAAACAACAATATTCATTACATTTATAAAACCAATTTTAACATTATTTTGACAAGTTAGCAACTTTGGTGGAAGCATATCAGACAAGTGCTTTGAAAATCCAAAAATGCAAAAAGAAGAAAAGTTTGTTGTGCTAAACAAAACAAAACAAAACAAAACACAGCTGTTTACAGATTGGACACACAGACAAACAAACAAATATACATAAGACAAATCTGTTTATAAAATTAGAGTGCACTCAAATATATTTTTGACCAAACTGAATTATAATAACTCTTCTAGAAATTGAGACATTTGTAATTATAAATAGATTAGTCAGAATTATTTGTATTTCAATTAGCAGAGATCTCTTAGAAGAATTTGAAAAGAATGAAACATTTTTTCTATAAACATATAGATTGTATATATATATATATATATATAATTTTGTCTTAAGAATACAGGCAACTTTTTGTTCTTCTTTTATGTACCCTCCAGCTCAGTTATTTCCATATACTCTACCACCTACTCAGACCATTGACTCCCATTTTTGATTGCCATCCTCTGGACATCCTGGGCCAATCACATTAACTGGACCCAGTTTGGGTCTAGCCTCATCCTTGTCTACTGGCTGTGGCACAGTCTCCATGGCATCCTGCCACAGGACTGAACATCAGCTTCTTGAAATGTGGGACAACTCCTTCTCTGGGTTTGGGTGCATGATACAGTCAGACAGCACATGGTGGCACCCAGATAGGATGTTAAATGTTCTCTGAGAAGACACAAGCATAAACTTAGACCCATATGAATACTTGGCTGGATCCCTTCCATTGTCCAGTATGAAGATCTTTCCAAAGGACCCTTCTTAGCTTTATTTCCTTTACCTGATTGAATTTTCTTTCTTCTGCTGTAGTCCCACCTTTAGTAGGATTTAAAAATTTAGTATATAATACCAAATGAAGTTTATTATGAGGTGAATTTTTGTAGGGAAGGATTCCCCTTTTTATTTTTGTAATTGAATTTTGAGTATATGGTGAGCACATTCAACAATTCCTTGATTTTGAGAGCTATAAGGAATTTCCATAGTAAGGGAAATGTGAAAAGTTTTACAAAATATTTGGAAAGCAGCACTTGTACAAGCTGGGTCATTGTCAGTCTTAAGTGCCCATGGGCAGCCAAAGATACTAAACACACCCAATCAATGAGCACTGACATGCTTAGCCACTTCACCAGTGTGGGCAGCAAAACTAAATCCTGAGGAAGTATTTACTGAAACACAGACCCAGAATAGAGAGCAAGCACAGGAATATGAG
This sequence comes from Dasyprocta punctata, assembly GCA_004363535.1. Classification (NCBI taxonomy): domain Eukaryota; kingdom Metazoa; phylum Chordata; class Mammalia; order Rodentia; family Dasyproctidae; genus Dasyprocta; species Dasyprocta punctata. The sequence continues at coordinate 14,597 of RJWM01018839.1, forward strand.
TGACATCCATTTGCCAGATATGATTGGAGCGTAACCCTCAGGAATTAATCCCCATAGTGAGGGAAGATGTATTACACATGAGGAACATCATTTAACAATTTGTCAAGCCTGTTCCTGGGTTAAAAAGAACTGTTTGTATAGGGCAGAAGCATTTTTGATGGAAGGTGGCATGGGAGGCAGAAGTCTGTTGAATAGTATCTGAGGGAGCAACAGTGATAATAGCCAATAATCTATCTACTGCAGCATTTCTCACAGTGAAAGGCTCTAGAAATAGGGAATGGTAACGTAAATGATAAAATGGGGGACATAGTGTGACAAAATGGCAAATTGGAGAATGTGAAATAAATGAAAAAACTCTTCTTGGCCTGTGTGTATAGTGACAGTTTCATTGTGGTACACCACACTGCAAACATAAGCACTATCTGAAAAGAGGTTAGTGGGAGAGGATGGATGATCTTGAAAGGCCCATATAACAGTCTAAAATTCAGTCTTTGTGCAGAAGAAAATCCCATATCCTGTATTCAAAAAGAGGAGGTTGCTACCTAACTTCCCTTTCTGATGAGGACCCATCTGTGAAAATAGCAACACCTCTCAAGATGGGAACCAAGTTTATTTTTGAAGGGAAGATAAGGGGTGTGAAAGAAGCAAACTGAATTAATTTGTCTAGAGGATAATGACAATCAATAACACCAGGGAAGTTAGCTAATGTGGATTGCCAAGAAGAAGAAAATTGCCACTGTTGTTGAACAGAAGAAAAGGGAACGATGATAATTTACACCTCATGACCAAACAGCTGAACAGCATATATTCACCCATGTGCAGTCAGCCCTGCCACAGCATCATAAAATGGATAATTGTTTTATGTGGAGCATGTGTCAAATGTAGCTTTTGTAAATGGCCCTGATACTGCCAAAGGACCTCAATGGGCAAATGCTGAGTAAGGAAAATAATTAAAAACATTGATGAAGATGGGTCAACTCGAGAGTTGAGCATTAGAGAGAGTCAGATTAACTTTGCCCAAAGCAGCCTTAGCGTCTGATGTAAGTAGTCTTGGAGACGTGGGGACCAGGTCTCCCTTGAGAATGTCAAAGAAAGAACCTAAATCATGAGTGGTTAATTTAAGGTCCCGTTTTTGGTGTGCTCTTAAAGCCTCTTTACACCATTTATTTACATTTTAAAAGGCCAATTGTGCAACAATTAACTTTCCAGCTTCTTGTTAATATGCTTGTAATTCAAAAGTAAGTTGATTATTTGTGGCAGCAAAAACACCTCCATGTAACAAGTCTTTTGTAATGGCCACATTGTGAGAGGCATTGTAAGTGTCCCAATCCATGCACAACTCCAAAAATATTTCCCTTCCACGACAAACAATCCCCCAAACTTCAACATGCCCCAGTCATTCCTTTCCAATTATCTGTCCTACAAACGCCACAAAACCTAAGGCAAAAGGGGTTGTGAAGCCATATGCATTAATTGACTGCCCTCATTCCTTTAAGGTCTTACAGGGTTCAGCTCCATGAAGACACACAACTTATCCCAGAGCGCCAGGATCTTCAAGTTCAGCAACAGGGCAGACATGCCAAAAGCCCTCCAGGGATTATCTCTCACACACATCCTCTTGGCCTCTCTCAGCACCAGTTGTAATGGAGAAAGAAAGGACAACTCTGTTGTATGAATGGTGAAAATCTCAGCCTGTGATACAGCAAATTTTTTTTTTAACTGAGAAAGTGGAAGTAGCCATTTGTGGCACATATAAAGTTATCAGTTTTACTTTGGGCAATTGTGAAATGGAAGTCTCACAAAAACACTCCTCTAGTAGGGAAGGGTCTTTTTTTGCCCCCCACATCTCCTTCTTTATCTGATTGTGCAACACTAGAGGATTCAAATTCTATGGAAGGAGCTCTTGTTCCATTATCCTTTTTCTTCTCAGGAATTAGTTTTAAAATAGTGCTCCAAGCAAAATCCTCCATGGTCTTCTCAATAAGGATATGATCATCAAGACACTCCCTGATCCATGTCCACAACCAAAAGGTAAACACGGGAATCAATAATGTAGCAAGCATTTGTATGTACATCTGTTCTTGAGAACTTGTTTGCCCCATGTGTTACGCCTGAAGAAATCAATATTGATAATACCAGTAGACCTCTCTCCCCATGCTTCTCATGAGCCTTTTTTGCTCTTTTACTCCCATGATCCTATTTTGGTTGTGCACACAATCTTGGAGGTGTTCTCTCACCTATTATGATGAGTTTCCCCGTATGCAGGTCCCTATCTCAGGCACCAGTTGCTGTGTCTAGCATAGCTCTTGAAATTCCTGAGGAAAGACAGTGGAGGATGAAAAAAGTTAAGAGTCAAGATATAGAAAGCTAATATTAGGTGAAGTCTTCTCTCCTGATGGAAGAGAAAGAACTGCCTGATGACTACAGTGTTTGGGTATACACTTGGGACGTTATTGTCAGTTCAAACTCCTCTGCCTAGCAAATTGTTTGCTTGGCTCACCTCAGGTACCTCGCATTCTCAGAGTTGGAACAGCTTGTTCATGTGGCTCACTTTGGGTACACCATGTCCTCTGGGCTGGTTTTGCTTTAACCCCATACATGTGATCAATCTCCAGCTTCAGCCACTCCCCACATCTGGCAGCATGTGAGGTGCAGAAAGTAGTGATGGAGTCCAAGGTTTTACTTACTTCATCCTACACAGAGGTAGCTAGAGATTTATTTGGTTCAGTGTTCCCACTTGCAGATGAGTACATGAAGATGTGATAATTTATTGAGGATAATGCATTGAGCTATGGTCAATCAAAAATAGTACCCCCACCTGTAGCTCCCAATATAATTTTCTTTCATCAATGATTTTTCACTACTTTATATTTTAATATTTTCCTGCATCACTTTCTCTAGTCGCTTTTATGGAGCTCTCATGCAGGTATCCTGTATTTCCTCTGAAACAAGGCATAATGTGAATTGTCAAAGATTGCTATGATCTTCTGTCTATGGATCTATTTTTATATTTTCACCATCTAACTTGCCCCATTCTGTCTAACGGTCCACTAAAATCTGTATTTATAGTATTACTGTCTTCAGAAAGAGAGGGAGCATGATTCATGAAGTTGATGAAGGTCATTGAAGATCCTTGGGTTTCAGTAAGCAAGAATTGGTAGTGGAATGTGTCTCCATCTCATACCTTGACTCATCTCCTTTACACTTATTGTATGTGGTCATTTGCATTATTGGTCCAAATATTTCATTTCTTCTGTAGTCCATATTCTTTTTTCATACATGTCAGCTTTGTTGTATCAGCTTATGATGGAACTACATTTCTAGAAACGTTCTTCTCTGTCTAACTGGTCCTGGGTCAAGTTTGTCACAAGAGGAATATATGCAAACTTTGGAGCAGGAACATGCAGCAGCCATTTTTCTTCTTTGAAGCTGGGTGTAGAGCCTCATCATTGTACCTCACACACTTACCTTCTGACTGACTGGCTCTCTTTCAGCACAGGACAGCAGCCAGGTAGTCCACACCATAGCTCTTCCAGCTCCTGCTGGAAATCCTCCTTCCTGTCTTGCACCTGGAAAATAGTTCCTCACCCACACCAGCTAGGGTACCAGTTTCTCCTGTGTGCCACCCATATCTTTGTATTTGTGGATGGCTTGAGAATCATCTGGCTTCAAGTTGGTCCTCACCTTCATCCACTTTGTGTCTAACTTTCCTTCCAAAATCCTGAACCTGCTAACCTCAGGTGAAGCATCTGATGCAGAGGACACAGTTTTATATGGACATTTTTACAATTTCACAGTTGTACAGGTTTAATCTTTATGATGTGTGTCTTATACTTGGTTATGCTTCTTATGATGAGTGATCATAATTCTTTAATCACAATATAAATGATATGCCATTTATTTTGCCCTAACCCTACTTCTGAAGTAAGTTTCTTTACCTCTTGAATTCTGCTGTTGTAATAGACCACCATCTCCCCAACAAGTATACTTCAGTTTCTTAGCTTCCTGGGTAATAGTTCCTATTGCAGTTCTGGTTGCTTCTGTCTCCTAGAAATGGCTGGTCACTATGATGTATATTGTAAGAACCAATCCCCAAATGACAAGCCATTCTGCCTTTGAACTTCCTGCTTGTTTATCCCATATAAGCCCTGGATCAACAGTGATCAGGACTTGATATTTTGAGAATGATCCCAATCAGTGCCCATAGGTGTAAAATAAATTTGCCCCCAAATCCTGGGTGTCATTTTGGCATTTCTGTTTGCTGTTGTATCTGGTGCATTGGCCAGAAAGATCAACCATGCTGACCTCTTTAGTCACTGGTTGTGGCCCTTGTGTGTCCTTAAGATTTGTTGAGTCCCCTCAAAGGTCTGGAGGAGAATTCTTGGCTCCCTGATTGAGAGATACACATTGGACTCCAGAGGAAGGAGGACACAATCTGTCTGACTGTCTGCTTGATTCCAACAGGACCCCTGGGGGCACCTCAGTTAGTCTGTCAATCTTGTTCGGCTTGAGTGGAAAGGTAGTCTGATCACCTCTCATTAGTCAGGACTGTCCTCGAAGGAAGGGGGTTGAAAGTTTTAACCTCTGAGGGCCTGCTGAATAAATGTGTAAGTGGAATGAACAGCATAAGCCATAGGCATCTCCATCTGTGCACCAACACTGGGAAGCACTGGTCGCAGTGCCTAATTGGGTCCTCACCTGTGGTTCTGTAGTGATCGATATATGGCATATCAGAGGTCTTGCACCTGCCTTAACTAAACCATGCCTAAGTCTCCGTGAGGGGCGTGGCCAGACAGGCATCTGAATGGTCTCACTCTCGGAAGGGCACCCACCCTTTTTCTGTTGCACCATCACTCAAGGGCACACAACACACATGTAGGATGTCAGAGATGGGAACTAATTAATCATAATCCACAGTCTCTGGCTGCAGAAAAAGGGCTTTTCTGAAATGATGGAGTTAAAAATGAAACTAAGTCAATTCCTACATCTCAAAGAAAGAAAAAAAGTGTAAAAAGGGGCCCATTCTTATACCTTGGCACCCTTGCTGGCTGCCACAGTTGATGCTGACACCATAGCTTCACTCCCTGCTCCTGACTCATCTGCTTCTAGTCAATTGAACCAGTTCTAGCTAGTGATTTCCTGCATTCAGCCACACAGGTACTCCCTCTAGAGCCTTCTGTTTCCTATCATCATCAGATAGCATCACCTAGTTTCTGCCCAACATGACTGTCATCAATTCCTTCTGAGTTCCACATTTTGACTGAGGAAAAAGTGGACTGTCGGTCCTGACAAATGAGGTGTCATGGCCTTTCCAAAGGTGGCCTCATCTAGAAACAACCCAGTCAAGCACTTCCCAAAGACATCAAAGAAAGAGACAAAAAGTCTAACAAAATGTCAAAACTTACTACTGTTACAAAGAAGCCTGAAACGAGGACTATGGGCACTGAAAAATAAATGCCCCTTCAAATTAAAAGATAAGGACTCTCAAAAGATTCAACCTGGATATTGGGGGCCAAACTATGACTTTCCTGGTAGATAATGAAACAGAACTCTCTGCATTCAAAAGTTCCCTCTGTCAAAAAGTTACCATCACTCGGAAAACTGTGACTCTTGTCTCTCACACTTTCTGCCAGGCACAAACTTGCAGCTTGGGAGGATATCTCCACATACCACTTCTGGGAAGAGACCGTCTCTTCAAGTTAGAAGTGATCATCTCCTTTGCACCAAGCTAGTCAGCCTCCCTCTTGTTTAATCCTGCACTTCCAACTTTGACTGTTCTCTGAGAGAAAGATGATGCCTGCATCAGCTTGAGACAGATTCCTATAATCTTAAAATTCTGAAAATTCTCCTCCCAAAGGTATGAGCCAAGAATTACCTCTGGGTCTGACTACCAACCATGTTCCAGTCATTCCTCAGCTGCCTAAGTTCAAGATCCTGACAGATTGATTGTTAATCACCTTACACCCTGCAGTTCCCAACCCATACGCCCTTCTTGGACTGCTATGTCCAGATGCCATCTGGTTCACTTGCCTGGATTTAAAAGATGTCTTCTTCTGTTTACAGATTGGCCCTGTTAACCAGCTTCTCTCTGCATTTTCATGGAAGATCCAGAGATGGGATTAAAAGAGTCAGTTCACTTGGACTATTACTACAAAGGTTTGAGAACTCTCCCATTATTTCCTGGAAGGCTCAAATAACAGATTTGGCCAAGCCACCAGCACCTTTTGTCCAAGACAACCTGTTTCTTTATCCCTTCCATCTCTGTCATGGTCCCTTGAGCAAAGAGTACCCCATGCCATGAGAGACTAGTCTAGAAATGTAACCACAAATCCAGAGGCTTCAGAGTTACAAAATGTTTATAGACTATCAAATTGCTAAAATACACCTCCCTTTCCTGTAAAGCCAGCTCAAGAGTTCTGAACTGCCAATGCCACCATGACTGCCCTCTATCCATGTTGCCTCAGTCTTCTGTTACCTACAGCCTGTTGGAACTTCTTCCTGGACCTAAAATAATGCCTTCCTATGCTTTACATTGGTTTCTTTCAGCCAGTTCCTCTTCACCCCTAAATGGAAAGACCCCAGATATGAATTCAAAGGTTAACTGACCCGAGCTCAAACTCCCAGAAGTTTAAAGATTTATTTGCCCTCTTTTGGAAAAGCTCTCACAGCTGACCTTTCTGTTTTACCAGCACAAATTTTACTGCACTTCTGATTACTGACACCCAAGCACTGGAAAGATACAAAAGTTCTGCTGTAATATCTGGCAAAAACTGGTTACAAGAAAGAAACTCCAGAAATTTCTTTGAATTTCTGACTTCTATAAAATCTGGATCCTTGAGTTCACAAAAATAATGATGCCTACTCAGACTGTCAGCTCCTGGGAGTGCCCAGTAGCCTACCTATACAAATATTTGGATATGGTTGCAAAGGACTGCCTCCCTCTTTGTATTTGAGCTCTAGTAGCCACTGTTCTTCTGATCAAGAAAGCTGACAAGTTCATCTTAGGCTGAAACCTAACTGTCCAGGTGCCACAACATGTACTTGGCCTGCTGAATAATTGTGGACTGCTCTCTCCTGCCATATATCTTCCCACCAAGATGGGCCCACCAGACTATGACTTAAAAATGGACCACCTGACAGATGACAAGTACACCCAGTTTACAGGTGGAAGTAGCTCTGTTAGCAAAGGCTAGATATGCTGTGGTCACTCTGGACAAAGTTATTTTGACCAAAGCTATCCTGCTACTGCTTCCTGCTGTTGTTTAGAAACATGCCCCAATGACACCAAACATGCCCTCCTAACCCTGCTCTGGGAATCCAATTGACTGAAACATCAACACCATCCAGAAAACCTTTAGCCAGTACTCCCAGAAGATCCATCTTAATGAGAGCTAGACCTTCTCTTACTTTATGTTCTGCAAGCTCAAGTCACAGTGCTGGCATCTATATACCTACAGCCAGCTCAGGTTTCAGCATCTGTGTCATTGACATTGACCAAAACCCAATTAAAAATATACATTAGACTTAGTGCTCATCTACACCTACTCAAGATGGCTGGAGGCATTTCCTACCTGAGCTGAGAAGGCAACAAAACTTTGTAGGGTCCTGCTGTGAGAAGTCATCCCTAGATATGGCCTACCATTAATCATTGGTGGCAATGATGGGCCTGCATTTGTAGCAGGACTAACTAAATAAACACTACATACAGCGTGCAAACCACAAGCTCTAAAAAGTTGAAAAAATAAAACATAACCTTATAGAAACAACTTGGAACTAACTTCACAAAAGTTTAGCTAAAAGACCAGCTATACCTGTGGACACTCCTACACACACATATAACCCAGGTGCATTTTAATGCTACAGGTTTCAGAAATTCAGCTCTAGATCTACCTTCCCTGAGTTAGAAGAGCCTATCCAGATGATTGCTAAAAATTTACCTGTATAGCAACCCCAGGGCTCACTCTAAAGAGACAACACACCCAAAGCTCTGCTCTGGTCACTCCAGATGCTGACCAGTCCACACACAGCTGAAGCCTGAGGACATGGTTCACAGGATTCCTTCATACCTCTTCCCCTGGATTTTTGTGCCATTTCAGGTTGCTTACCACAGTCCTTGCTTCCCTGCCCCTAGCTAGCTGTAGTTTGGGGCTTAAGCTCTATAGATGGTTGCCCCAAGAGAATAGATCAATCAAACACTTGAGCAAAATTTGATTAGTGTCCAAGATACATTGGACACTCTCCTAGATCAAATTAACTCCTTCAACCCCTTGCAAGAGTCAACTTAGGGAGAAACCCTATAATAAGGGAAACAAACCACAAAGTCCTGATAGGAAAACTATCTGTCTTGGTGTCCTTGGCTAGAGCCCATCCTAGGACAACTGACAGCCCTGATGTTACTGCTTCTAGTTTGGCCTTAGCTCAAAAGATCACTCGTAATATACCCAGCAAAGATTTTCTGGGGAAACCAAAAGGTGGGGGGAATGTAACATGAAATGCCCCACACTCAAGTTTTCTTCAGTTTCTTAGTTGCCCAGGGAATAGTTTCTGTTGCCGTTCCAATTGCTTCCATCTTCTAGAAATGGCTGGTCACTGTGACGCATAGCTGGTCACTATGGTGCATATTGTAAGAACCAATCCCCAAATGATAAGCCATTCTGTGTCTGTACTTCCTGCTCGCTTATCCCATATAAACCCTAGACCATCAGAGATCAGGGCCTGATATTGTGAGAATAATCAAAATCAGTGCACATAGATGTAAAATAAATCTGCCTCCAAATCCTGGGTTTTATTTCAGCGTTTCTGCTTGCTGTTGCAATGTGGCCAGGTAAGTAGCTTTGATGTGGCACAAGCCCACTGGGATTCCCCTCTTGTAGCTTTGCTCCCACCATGTAAGGAACATACTCCAGCTAGCTCCTTCTCCTAGGAAGAAGGAGGTATTCTTGGGGAGCATAGCCACCCCTACCACCACAGTAAGAAGCAAAACTGCCCCAGCCAACCCTAGAGCCATTGTGCAAAGTAGAACTGTCATTTACATGCAGCCAGGGTCGGATGAACACCAGCTAAGCAACAAATGTATGAGCAATAATAAATACTCACTGGATTCTTGTCACTGAGTTTCAAGGTACTTTGTCATGCAGCTATAGCTAGCCAATGTACTGTTACAATATTTTTATGTCGGAAAATACTCTATATATCTCTGTCTTTACCAAAGACATACTTTTGTGTTCCCCATTAACTTCAGCACTACTTCATTAAAAAATCACCCTCTTAGCCTGACGTGGTGGCGCATGCCTTTAATCCCAGCACTCGGGAGGCTGAGGCAGAAGGATCATTGTGAGTTCGAGACCAACCCAGGCTACAAAGTGTTCAAGGCTAGCCTGAACTGTATAGTGAGACCCTGTCTCAAAAAATAGGGCCTGGGATTTAGCTCAGTGACCTAAGCATCTACCTGGCAGGTGCAAGGTTGTGAGTCTGATCCCTAGTACAAAAAAAGAAAGAAAGAAAGAAATTACCCGAGGTTGTGAGTCTGATCCCTAGTACAAAAAAAGAAAGAAAGAAAGAAAGAAAAAACAAATTACTCTCTTCCTTTCATTTTATTATCACTCATAAAGCACACCAATGTTGGAGGTAGTTTGAGTTTCAATATTGGCTCAAATATTTGAGTTGCATGAGAACCTGTTTAGCATCTATAAATCTCCATTTCCTTTTCTATACAATTGGGAAAGTGTTATCCTATGCAACTGGGACAACTGGTTGTTGTGAAGATAAAATGAGATAAGGTTGAGTCACAACTATACCCAGTGTGTGTCCTACCATTAGTGTATGTGTGTGGGGGGTGCACATGTGTGTACACATTCTGCTAAGCACATTGCCTTCACGTGTTTTGCTCACCCAGTATTTTGATTGCCATTTGTATGCTACCTGCTGAGTGCTGAATCTCTTATATCAGGCTGGTGTACAACCTCTGTAATGGGCCCAGGGGACACAATATAAGTAAGAGTCAACCTGCTCTGAAAGTTTTTTATCGCTGTTGCTGTCTTTCAGCTACTCCCAGAGTAAATCATTTCTGAAAGACAGTATTACTTCTTGGTGATGGAAATCAGACTGGAGTAGCCAATAAGAACCACATTTTATGATTCTATACAGCCTTTCAGGGATGGGGATGCAGCTCAGTGACACAGTGTCTGCCTGGTAAGCATGAGGTCCTGAGTTCAGTTCTCAGTAGAAAAAAAAAAAACAGAGGCTTTCGGGAGGTGCCCAGAAAAATAAAATGATTCTGACAGAGGTGGGGAGGGAGCTGTATGTTGTGTTCAGTTAAATTGTTGTCATCATCATCATCAACTTTATTTTATGTTAAGCCTTTCAACTACTAAGTGAAATCATTATAGCATTTACATTCTAATTTGTGGCTTCTATCTTACTCTCATTTTTCTTTTGAATGTATAATCTAAACAACAACTAAATTCTCATTTTGTTTTCTTTTTGGAAAGGAGCTTCATTAGTCTTATAATTTGTGAAATGAAAATTATTTTTTCACTTACCTCATTTTAGCCCAATAACACCAGCAAACGTTTCTAACATGCTTACTATATGCTAACTACAGTCCATTGTCTTGAGCACATAATGTAAATCATTCAAGTTATATGGCAACTTTATAAGGTAGGATGTTATAAATATTCGCATTTTGTGGATGAAAAAATGCAGGTGGAGAGATTACATCACCTTCCTAAGGTCCCACCCTTACCCTGACCTACAGCATAAGCAGTAATCACCCCAAATTCCACCTCCCCACCACCACCACTCCACAAAGCAGTCTCCACCTTCTACATGCACTGCTGCTTCGTACAAATCCTTCCAAATGAAACATTCCTCAGGGTAATTTCTTTATGTTCTGAACCCTTAGCCTTAAGTGATGTTCTCTGCCATCTTTAAGCATAATTTCCATTTAGTAATTTTTTTTTTGTACCAGGAATCGAACTCAGGACTTCATGCTTGCCAGGCAGGCACTGTGCCACTGAGCTATATCTTTTCATTGACAGAATTTCATTAATTTGATCATCTCTTGAGACTGGCAGAAATAACTCTCACCCAGGAAACTGGAGAGAAATGGATTATTATTTAGGAAGCAAGCAGAGCGGGAGACGGGGTTGGCTGCGGAGGAACACGGGAAAGACAGAGAGAAATAAGTGCGGAGACGGGGTTGGAGGGGGAAGGGAGGAACGTGAGAGGCGGGGTCATGCCGGGTCCCAGTTTCTGTTCTCCCGCCTGAAGGCAGTCAGTTACTGAAAGGCCCAGGAGTAATCGCTCATCAGATGCTGCGGACGTCCCAGGGGCCCTGCAGACTTCTCTCATGACCACGCCAGCAAGGAGCAATGAGAGAATGGCGGCAGCAGTGTCAGCAGTCAAGGACGGAGGCCAGCAAAGGGAGGAAATGCGTCTTGAATTTTTTAACTGGAGCTCCTGGAAACTTCCCTCTGCTCCGCTTATTCCTGGGGAGCCAAAGAGCAAGAGCAAATGAAAAGCATCCTTCAAACAATCCCAGGGAGTGGCAGAACTTCAGAGACCCTGAGTCATCACTTTCTGGCCCCTGTGGACAGGTGCTTTCGTCTGAAGCAGAGTTTCTTTTTAATCACTTGGTGACTTTCCGTGAAACTATTTGCTGACGCAGGTTTCTCTAGCTGGAAAGGACTGTTTCCCTCCTTGAAGCTACAAAGGCTAGCCTCATTTCCGCCCTGTCACTTGAAACAATTATTATTTCTATGCTGCCTTTTGCCTAACTGCTCCTCCTCAAGCATACATAATACCTTCGCGTTACAGGTAGCTAAAGCAGTCACCTAACTCAGCAGGAACGACTCAATATTTAAAGACAGAAAATATGATGACTTCCTAACCTGCCTCCCAATATTTTCTCATCTCATCTCCCATCTATTATTGCCCCAGCAGCCAGAGTTGCCTTTTTAAAAACACAAATAAAAATATGTTGGCCACTGTCCTTGCTGAAATTTTTTTTTTAATTATAGAGTAAAATAATTTACAAACCTATAAGAAGTCATAAGCTATACTGGTCTCTCTTGTTTTCCAGAGATACCCAACTGTCTCCCTCCAAGGCCCTTTGTGCATGCTATATCATTACCCTAGCTAAAGCTTGTACCTTTTACTAGTTAACTCTTACTCAGTTGTTAGATTTCTAAACTTTATGCCTCCTGTTCATCTCCAGATCTACTCTCCACCTGTTAATTCTCTGCCCAAGGTAATGAATCTATACAATTTACATTAATGGTCTTCCTTTGCCCTTTATCTCTGTAAGGATAGCAAAAGGAGACAAGAAAGGCAGGTCTCTTGTCATTTATTTTCCTGGGTCACTCTTTGTGAAAATCAAGTTTTATAACTATCAAAGATGCTGTATTGGTCAACTATTGCCATGTAACAACCAAAGGCTCCCTGGGATATAACAATAAGCAACATTTCTCCATTGTCCTCAGATCTCCTGGAGAGCAGAAGATGGTGCACTCAGTCGGCAAGAAAAAACAACCAATCACAGAGCATGTTTGAAGATTTAACTGTGTGTTTCTCCTTCTAAATTATTATGCTTGCTTTGCTCAGCTTTACATTACCATCCCTTAACAGAGTCCCTGACATTTGGTAAATTATCAGTAAATATTTATTGAATGAGTGGATAAAACAGGAAACTTGCATGACATGCAGCTCAGTGCCTTAACGCTAGCAGGGGCAGGAGATCTATCACAAGGGCTGTTCTTCAGGTGAAGGAAGAATTTTGAAAAGATATTTGGTTTCCTCTGAAGGCAGAAGTGACTAGGAAATATTCCTACAGGAAAATGACAGCTTCCTGCTAAAAGTGGCCAACTGATTGTGTGCAAAATGGACTCAACACTATCAAAGTCTTTGTTATCAGAGAGTGGTAACCAAGGCTTGAAAGATGCCTAGAAAGTCTTGTAAAGTGTTGAGTTGCTGAGTAGGTTTTCACTGATTGATTGGGAAGTAGAATTCAGATAGAAATGAATTAGAGACTTCCCTTTTTTTCTTTTTTTACCTCTTTGAGTTCCTATGTTCTTTACAGAGTGGGATAATGTTGTCTACTTTAGTTATTTCTATGAAAATGAAGAAAAGGAACATTTAGTCAATATAAGTTATGTACAACATTGGTTAGTTTGGTGAAAATGGTTTTCGTAACGTTAGTTATTGTTTGTGCTGTGATCATTTTAATTAAAATATTTCATTTTTCTACTTGTATAAGGCTTTTTTATAGCACACAAGTACTCTGAGCATGAAATAAAAAGAGGAAATAATGAGATAATTTAGATGAGAACAAACTTGTGCCTTTAATTGTTCCCCATTAGGTGTTCTCTGATGCAAACAGGAGAATGCATGCTTTCTGGAAAATAAAATGAAAAACACCTAGAGGAAGAGCACCAAACCACTGCAGCCCATGCTCACTGTGAGAGACAATGCAACACATTAGTTAGGGTAAAACTTTTTTGCTCCAGATCAGTTCAGTTTTGAATCCCAGCTTTATCACTTTCTGGCCTATAACCCAGACAATGTGCTTAAATTTATTTATTTATTTATTTATTTATTTATTTATTTATTTTAAGGAAAAAAAAAAGACACATATAAGAAAGACAAAAAGCAAAAGAGACAGACAAACAACTAGAGCAAATGCACAATAGTAACATTATAGGTTTACAAAACGGGATGATAGAAACTTGACAATGGTTGCAATATTGCGTATCATTACCTTCAAAATGGTTGTTTACATTAACAGATATAGACACGTAAAATTAATCTAATCATATGAGTATTAACCATTCTTTCTCAATAACTAATACATTCAGCAGTATGTTCGTTTTAGTTATCTTACATATACACATATACAGATTTATATCTTATCCTTTTCCCTTCTGTATTACTTTTGCTCTTCGAGCAGTCTTTTACCCTTACACAGCATTTACTATAGATTTTGGATCATATATACTGTTTCAGTTTCTTACACTAGGGAGACAATACTGTATTTACACATGTGGGTTTGATTTATCTCACTTAGGAGTATGGTCTCAAGTCGTGTCCATTTACTTATGAAAATCTCAATGCAATCTTTCCTGATAGCTGAGCAGTACTCTATTGTATAAAAATACCACATCTTTTTTATCCATTCTTTGATTGATGGGTACTTGGGTTGTTTCCAAGATCTGGCTATTACAAATTGGTTTGCTATAAACATGAGTGCACAGATATCACTGTGGTATGATGTTTTCAGTTCTTCTAGGAAAATGCCCAGAAGTGGGATAGCTGGGTTGAATGGGATCTCTAATCCTAGCTTCTTGAGGAATCTCCACACTGATTTCCACAGTGGTTGCACGAGTCTACACTCCCACCAACTGTGGAGAAGCCCCACAGCCCCTCCAGCATTTGTTGTTGGTTAATTTTTTGATCTTGGCCATTCTTTCTGGAGTGAGAGGGAATCTCAGTGTTGTTTTAATTTGCATTTCCTGAATGACCATTGATGTTGAACATTTTTTCATATATTTATTTGCCATTTGTATTTCTTTCTACGAGAAGTGTGTATTCATCTTAGATGCCCATTTTTGGATTGGGTCCTTGAATTTTAGGGGCCTGGTTTCTTTTAATTCTTTATATGTTTTAGGTAGAAGTCCTTTGTCTGATGGACAATTGGCTAAGATATTTTCCCAGTGTTTAAATTTTAAATCTCATCTGTAATCAATGCCCAAAAAATAATTCCTTTGTTGATTTGTTATGAGGATTAATTTAGATAATATATCTGATTTCTGGCACATAGCAAATTTCTAACATAGTCACTATCATGCTCCAAAAAAAGGTAAGAATGCAGAGAAATCAAAGACTGCAAAAGGAAGAGAGTAAACAAATTTTTTCTATCTTTCATCCATACACATCCAATAAAACCTGAGTTTCACACAAAATCCAACAAATGGACTTTGGTCTTCACTCACGAATAGCACTCTTGGCCTCAAGAATAACTGCAGAGGATCATTTAGTTACACCAAATACCTTGGGTTTGGTTCCTAAGGTTTTAGTGCATTTGGTTTGTATCATCTGCTTTTCCAAATCATCACTTGTCTCCTTGGTCCAAACAATACACCGGATAAGCTGTCACATAGTATATCACCATTTTGCCTGGATCTAAAAGAGGACCTCTTCCATTTCAGGGTGTAATCTTCATCTTCAAGTCTTCATTGAGCATCATGTCAATATAGTTTAAGCAAAACCAGTATGGATGAATATCTCCCTCCCTGTGGGGCTCTCAGTCCTAAGCACAAGGCATACTCAGTGTCATTCTGATGTGCAATGTAGGAATTTCCATAAATGCAAAACTCCAACTTGCTGTTCAGCTGAGCAAACAACAGACTGCCCCGATGCCTGACACTTGGTGAAACTTTTGAATCTAAATCTTTAAAAGGGTCTTGAAAATGTCGGTGACCCTGTGGCAACACATTTCATAAAAGAAAAAAGAGAGCTAGATCAGAGGTAATAGTGAATGAAAGGAAAAATTTGGTGGTTGTTTTAAACAGATTGATAAAGATGACATAGGGCTTTGGGTTACCCTGTAGAGTAATTCAAAGGGCATAATTTTTAAAGTAAGAATCTCAGAACTAATACTAATAGTGTATCATGGAGCATAGTAAATTTGCCTTTTTAGTTTAAATTTTTGCCTTCTTAAAATTCTTACCTTACATAGTCATGAGAACTATACAAACCAGGTGTGGTCACTCAAAACATTTCAATACTTGCTTTCAAACCTGGAATTTGCTGGACAAATATCATCAGTCAAATGTAGATCAGGTTTATATATCTGGTACATTGTTTCCAAAATGTTCCCAAGATGAAGCTACCCTTGTCACCCCTCTTACCCTAAGAAACACTTCCTCCATCTGCCGGAGCACTGGCTTTTTAAAAAGACACACAGCACACAACAGCAAAGGCAGCACACCTGCTCAAACCTCCACCTACACATCTGGGGAGCACAAGCACAGCAGTGCCCCCTGCTGGCCGGTGACGGTGACATCTTCAGTCCTCTCGCTCTCCCTGCCAGGTTTCCTTACACATAATTGGTAAGAAAAGGAGGAATAGAAAAATTAAGGCAACGCATTTCTTTAGGTTGCCATTTTAAAGATAATGTTTAAAATTTGACATACAATACAATTGCTTTTTCAGGAAATTTTTAAAAAGAGAATTCAAAAAACAATAAAAACGATACAGAATTTCAAAACAAGGTAGGAAATTAGTAATGGTTGTATTGCCTATAGCTGTCTTCAGAATAGTTGCTCAGGTTATCAGATACAGGCATGCAAAATTGATCAAACAATGTCAGCACTAACTGTCCCTTTCAGTCAACTAATAGAAATAGGAGTACAATTATCTTAGCTATCTTGTGTGTGTGTGTGTATATATATACATATATACATATATTTCTTTTTTTCCCTTCCTTTTTTTTCTCTTTTCCCCCATCCCAGTTGCTCTTTCCTTTTGAGCAGTTTCTTTTCCTTTCACAATACTATTGTACCTTTTGGATCTTATTTACTCTTTCAATTTCTTACACTATGGAGAAAATACGATGTCTACACATGCGAGTCTGATTTATTTCACTTATGAGTATGATCTCTAGTTGCATCCATTTACCTATAAAAAGCCTTGAGTTTATCTTTCTTTATAGCTGAGTAGTACTCCAATGTATAAAAATATTACATCTTTTTTATCTATTCCTAGGTTGATGGGCATTTGGGTTGTTTTCAAGATTTCGCTATTGCAGATTGTGCTACTGTAAACATGGGTGCACATATATCACTGTGGTCATTTGAGTAATACAAATTAGAACAACACTAAGATTCCATCTCACCCTAGAAAGTATGACTATTACCAAAAAATCATCCAATAACAAATGCTGGTGGGGTTGTGGGGAAAAGGAACCCTTCTCTACTATTGGTGGCAGTGTAGACTGGTGGAACCACTGTGGCAATCAGTGTAGAGATTCCTCAAAGGACAAGGATTAGAGGTCCCATTAGTTCCAGCTATTCCCCTTCTGGGTATTTTTCCAGAAGAATTGAAAAAATTTTTCAGAAAGTTTTAACAAACACAGTTGTATGTCCACCACCACAATAAAGGCACACATCAGCTTCACACCCTTTAAAACTTCCTCCATTCTTTCTTCTTAAATGTATACCCACCCCACTCTGAAATTCTGCCAACTACTAACTTGATATCTAGTCTACTCCAGAACATGGTAGAAATGGGAGTGTATCTTGCCTTTTGAGTAAGGGTCTTATTCATCATAACACACTTAAGATTCATCCACATTATTGTTTCCATCAGTGGTTTGGTCCTTTTTATTGCTGAGAAGCACTGAATTGTATGGCTACAACATAGCATGTTCACGCATTCACTAGCTCAAGGACATCTGGGCCTCCAATATTGGGCTACTATGAATGAAGTTGCTATATACATTCAAATATGGATTTCGGGAATATCGAAGTCAAACATAAGTTTAACTTTACAAGACACTGCTTTTTCATTGCTTTCTAGGGAAATTATACCACTTCTTATTTTCACAACTAATCTCTAAAAGTTTCAGTTGTTCAACATAGTTGACAGCATTCACACTTGTATATTAGCCAAATGGCCAAGAAATGATTTTTGACAGCATTCAATGCTTGATATTGATCATTCTTTTGTTAAAATAAATTCTGATGTGCATAGCAGTATCTTGCTAATTACAATTTAGTTTTCATTTCTTCAATGATGAATACTGTTAAATTTCTTATTATTTGTTTCTTGGCCAAATGTATACCTTTTTTGGTGAAATACCTGATCAAACTTTATGATCATTTTAAAGCTGAGTTTTTTTCTTTTTTATTGTTGTTTTGGGAAATCTTTATGTATTCTGAATATAAATCCTTTGTTAGATGTGTGATTTGCAAATCCTGTCTTCCAAGCTGTAGGTTTTCTTTTCATTCTCCTAAAAGTATTTTTAATAGAGCAAAAATCTTTATTTTTTATGAATGCCAATTTATCTTTTTTCTTCTATGAATTGTGATTTGGTGCTGTACTTTAGACCTCTTGACCTGACTCAGAATCACAAACATTTTCTTCTATTTTTCCTAAAACTGTCCAAGTTTTACATTTTACTTTTAAGTCTGTGATACATTTTAATTATCAGTAGAGTATGAACATGTAGGCTGAGGTTCTTCCTATCCTTTGCATATTGATGTCTAATTGGTCCAACACCATTTACTGGAAAGATTAACCTTTCTTCATTAAATTATTTTTATAGTGTTGTAAAATCAACTGCCCAGATTTATTATTTCTTTTCCAATTCTTGTATAGCAATACTACTGATTATTGTATGATCTTGCATTTTGCAACTTTGCTGAATTCATTTATCATTTCTAACATTTTTGAGTGACATCTTTAGATTTTTCTGAATGTATGACCATGTCATCTGCTCATGGGGTACTTTGATTTCCTCATTTTCAATTTGGGTGTCCTCCATTGGCTCTGGCTACATCCATTTTAAATATTTTCTTTGAAATTACTCTACTAACTTAAATATCCATAAGCTAATTGTTCACAGTACATTTAGAGTCAATATTTGCAAATTCCAAAATACACAGTATCTGTATGAACATATAGTCACTTTGCCATCTTTCTTTTAACCGTAGTTGTCATATAAATTGCACTGATAAGCAAACAAATAATGTTACAGCATTTCTATCAATAGCCGTACATATTACCAGGAATTTAGAAGAGGTAAAAAACATAATCTAATGTTTCCTTAGTTATTTACCAGCTTTGTTGTTCTTTTTTACTCCTAAAATTCAAAAACATCCTCTTTATTATTTCTTTTCAGTCCAAAGAGCTTCCTTTAGCATTTCTTTTAGACCGGAACTAATGGCAAAAATTTTTCTTATTCTTCACTTTGTTTGAAAATGTCTTTATTTTATCTTCATTCTTAAAGGATATTACTTTGGATATATAATTATTGGTTGAAAGTTCTTTTATTTCACCATTTAAATGTATTATTCAATGTCTTTTCATGTTCATGGTCTCTGATGAGAAATTCAATCATTTAAATCATTGTGGATTATTTTCTTTAAATTTTTCCTTTTTAGGATGAACTGATAATGTAAACTTGTGTCTTTCATCAATTCAGGACATTTTTCAGACAATATTTCTTGAAGTATTCTTTCTACACAACTCTCATTCTCCTAATTTTCTGAAACTCTAGTAGAATAAATGGAAGAAGTTTGCTGTTTTCCCACAGGTTCTTGGGTTTATATTCAATATTTTTAACTCTTATTTCTCTGTTGTCCAAATTTGATCATTCTTATTCCTAAATTTTAAGTTCACTGATGAATCTCTGACCTCTCTGTTCTCTGACTAATTGCATGAAGATTCCTTTTCAATTATTTGAGTTTTTATTTCTCAAATTTATGTATTGCTCTTTTTTGTAGTTTCTTTGTGTTGAAATTTTTATCTTTCCATTCATTTCAAGAGGTTCTCTTTTTACTTAATTGATTTTAGTTACAGTAACTCTTTTGAAGTCATTGATAATTCTGATTTCTGTGCAATTTCATGTTTGTCTTCTAGGACTTGGGCAGGAATTCATATATTTATTCAGTGCTCAAATGCTTGTTATGTGTGCTTTTAGAGGATGAATCTAGGATTTATGTCAGTTCATATATCAAATCAAGCTATTGTCTTTTCTGGAAGTATCCTAGGTGGAACTTCCCATACTTTTTTGTCTTCATGAGACCCCTTTTGTGTTCAAGAAACATACTTAATCTCCTTACATCATGTATACGTAATTATATACCAAAAATAAATATTTCTATTACCTTTCTGGTCTCTGGCTCCACATTTGTTCCCATCTCCACAGTACTGACCACATCAATAAAGAGTGGGACAAAAAGTAGATGTGAGAATAAACCACAACTTCCAGATTAAGAAAAATGATATTTTACTTTGATCAATGGCAGGGAATCTGTTTCCTTGATCACAAACTTTGTATGCAAAAATGACCTAGATTGTCTCTGTCCACTAAGGTTCTCAGAAAAATTCTACTAGAAGCAACACAACCAAATTTTGGAAGAAAAATTCTCATTGAGGAAGTCTATCAATGATCAGCTATACCCAAGAACGCAGATATCTCATGCATTGGTCCTAATCTTTGATTTGTTTAATACTGTAAAATAAATAGTGGTCTTTTGAATTTATTAAAAATACAGATTGAAAGAAGTCCATTCACTGCATACAAAATACCAGTTCTTTGAAATTTAAATAAAACAAAAATTATTTATTACTGAATATCTTTGCCAACTTTACAAAATATTGTTTTCCTGTTATCAGATTCGGTATTCCATTGCACCATGGTCTGATTACCAAAAAGAATATTATCTTAGCACTGATAAACTTCAGCTTCATGGATTTGCTAAGAAAGTTGAAAAGTAAAAGTATCTGTAACATTAAGTTCAAGGGTACTAAAAGCCTGATGGTTTTTCTCCAGAGTTCATAGACATCAGAAAACTTCCTAGAAATGAATATTTATTCCAATGACCCAGAACAGACATCTTTTTCACTGCAGTGGGAAAGGAGGAAATCCAAGGTCAGGGTGTGAAGTATTTCTTTTTAAAAATCAATAAACAGTAAAGACAAAGAAATATAGAAAAACGTATGTTCCCTCAGGTATTCTTTGGAGTACTGTATCTTATACTAAGGAAAATAGTAGAAACAAGCAAAAAGTTTAATTATAGGAGAATAATGAAGGTAATTGTGGCACATTCACTCAAAAAATTAACATGCAGCCAATAAAATAAATATTTAAAAGAAAGTTTTATGGGTATTGAGAGGTCTACATTCCCTAATATAAACTGGTTGTGTGCATATGTGTGTGTGTGATAGCCACAGGAGTCTGGTTCCAAGACTCCCCACAGACACTCAGACACCCAGGTCTATGGATGTTAGAGTCCCTACACACACCTTTCTGAAAGTAAATTATCTCTAGGTTAGTTTCTTTTCTTTTCCTTTCTTTTTTAATTTAAGAGAAAAAAAAAAGACACATATAAGAAAGACAAAAAGCAAAAGAGACAAACAAACTCTAGGTTACTTTCAATACCAAATACAGTGCATATACTATGTAAATAATCATCAATCTATATTAAGTAACAACAAGAAAAAAAAGCCTGTTCATATTCAATGCAAACAAAATCATCAATCTGTGGAAGGCTGAATTTACAGGTATGGGAATTTTGGATAGGGAATGTTGACTGTAAAATATGTGTTATATTGATATATATACATGTATATATGTTTAATATATTTCCGTATATATGCATAATGTACATGTATGTGTGTATATGCCACAGTCTGCTTTAAAAATAAGCCTACCTCTGAGGAATAATTGGCATCTTGGAGATATTTTAAGGGCTTTAGGAATCAGCTATAAAACAAAACTTGTCTGTTCTTTTCTTGTGATATCAATAAACATACAAGTTAAGTGCAAGCAACCAGGCAGATTACAAAATAAGGAACTAAAGCTTTCCGTGAGTAACACAGTCTGACCGTAAAGGAGCACACAACGGCCCCGAATCCGTGAAACAACTGAGGCAAGCAGGGTCCAGTGTGTCACATATGCCGGTGACTCTGAGGGCTACGGGAAGCAGACGGAGCCACCAGAGGCTCTACTTTCCATCAGGAGCCATCAGACTGCTTGCCATTCTACCGCTAAGGATGTTGCTTGAACTCAACCCGGGAATTCATAGACAAATTTGGACTCTGGTGAAATATCTCCTGCCTTATTTTTGCTATAAAATAGTTATAAGAGAAAAAGCTGGAAGAGAATTTCACGTTTTAAAATTGTATTAAAATTAGATCAGTAAGTGTATATCAAATGAATATATAAATGGGTGATAAAATAGTCATAGGATTCAATACTACTTAGCAATGAAAAGAATAAGCTACTGATACGTTCAGTAATACGAATGATCCTCAAAAACATTAGAATGTGTACAGTATGATCCCGTTTCTATGAAGTTCTACTACAAAAGAGAAACTAGTCTTAATGACAGGAAATAGGGCAGTGTGACCGCAGGGGGCACAAATGAACTTCCTGGTACTGTACGATGGAAATATTCCACATCTTGGTTGTGGTGGTAGTTATATGAGTGTATGTCTTTGTCAAAACTCTTTGCAATAAATACTTAAAATGGATGCATTTTACTCTATATAAATTAAAACCTCAATAAAATTTATTAGAATTCTAAAAATAGTTTGGTAGTGCACAAAACAAAAACAATTATGTCATGTTAAATGGATATAATTATGAAGCTCCATTAAAGGACATTAATTTACAAAAGCATTTCCCTGCCAAGTAAAGCTCTCGCTGGAGTTCCCAAGATTGTTTTTTTCCATCTTAACTGCAAATCCAAACCACACGGATAATTTCTTAGATGTGGTTATATTGTGCTGTGTGTGGTACAGGTGTGGTTGGAGACTTTTCAGAGCTGTCTATGACTCCTATGTGTACCCAAGATGGAGGACCTCTGAGACCGAGTCCCTTTTACCTGCCCAGTGGTCCCTTAACAGAAATGTGACACTGTGGCTGAGTTTTCTGCCCACCAGAGTGTCCCAAGTATTTTCTAAGTTCAGGAAATCCCTAAGGTCAATCCACATGGGTGCTGACAGACCCATTTGCCTGGGTAACCCATCAGAGGGATATCCTAAGAGCACAAATACTTTCACAGGTTCATGTGGGCTCATGATGGTTAAATTAAGCAAATTAGTTAAATCTGGCTGGTCCTACAAAACAAAGATGAGTCACTTCAACTTCATTAGCTGAGTGCTGTTGATACATCAATCTTTCTACAAAAGCAATCAGTGGGGTTGAGTACAGAGAAATCGTGTGTTTTATCTCCTCAAGATGAGGGAGGACAGTAGTGAAGTGTGTCAGGACAAAGAAAATAGATGTGTGGATGCAAAACAGTGTTGTCAGCCCTCTGAAAATGGAGAAACAAGGTAATATGTAGGCATTAGGCCCTTTATAAACATTATCTTATGTGGTTCTTTACTGATTGAATGCCCTGTACTTGGATCAGCCCACTTGGTGAGATGACAACTGAGGTTCAGAGTAGTCATTTATCTTGTCCAACTCCCACAGTAAGCAGCAGAGCTGTAATGAATTCACTGTCCCTAAAATCTATGTGTGCTTTCTCTACTATATTATGCTGTCACCTGCTTTCCTGAAAAGCAATGATAATAGTAGCCATATAATGATAACATCTATTAAGAGCTTTCTAGCCGGGCGTGGTGGCGCATGCCTTTAATCCCAGCACTCGGGAAGCTGAGGTGGGTTGAGCGTTATGAGTTCGAGGCCGGCTTGGGCTACAACGCGAGCGTAAGGCCGGCCTGAGCTACATAGTGCGACCCTGCCTCAAAAAAACCAGGGCCGGGAGTTTGGCTCAGTGCCTTGAGCACCTGCCCTGGCAGGCAAGAGGTTGTGAGTTCAGTACCCGGTGCCGCAAAAAAAAAAAAAAAAAAAAAAAAAAAGAGCTTTCTAAGTGCTAGAAACAGATTTAAGATTATGTCAACATCTATGTCTTTCCCTAGATACTATTATTATGTTTATTTGTTTGATTGTTTGAGACAGGGTCTCACTATATAATGCAGACTGACCTCGAATTCACAGTGATCCTCTTGCCTCAGCCTCCTGAATGTTGGGATTAAAGGGATGCGACATCATGCCAGCTCCCTAGACATAATTATTATCTTCATTAAATATAGCATAAATAAATGGCAGAGAGGTTAAATACTTTTCAGAAGATCACAAAGCTCCAGAAGACAGAAATTATTTAATGATAATCCCCATCTAAAAACAGCCTATCCATGCCAGCCAAGGAAAAGATAATTTTACCACCCTTGGTTTCAGCTTCAGTACCCAATGTAACTCAATACAATTACGACTTTAAAATACCACCTCTTGACTTCAGACATTGCAAGCCTGCGATAGTCCATCCTGACTGCAGTGATTATGGTACATGAGAAACAGCAGATTATTGCAAACTCGGACGTGCAAAATCAATGTGAATATTATTACCTATCATTTTAGAAAAATCATGGATTAACAAGTTGGAAAAATACTTCTGACAGTTTCTGCAGCAAGAGAAGCAATGTATTGTGTCTGACATGGCAAAAAAGGAATGTAGCAAGTAGTGCTAGGAGCAAGGATTGTCAGCTGGAATTGACTCTGGAAAGATGGAGCCTGCTTGCTTTATCAGATCGGCTTCCAAGCAGCAACCTGTGAGTCAGGGTTTCACATTTCACTGACATATGCAAGTTCTTACCTCACTAAGCCCTGCAGGGCAAATGCAAGCATTGGAAATGTGAACTAGCTCCAACCCTGCCTCATATATCAACAGCACAACTGGCAGCTGAGTTTTCACGAAGGCACTTTTATTCATAATAATGCAGTCAGAATGGGAAGAGAACCACGGAATCCATCACAATAACAGCATTTTTACTGGAATGTATTTGTACATACATACACTCACAATGAAGTTAGGTATAAGCCAGAATTATTCCAGGATCAAAGAAACATGATTCAAATGATAACCTTTAAAGCCTTCATTGGTAATAACGAGTCATTTGTGCTTCATGTGAAAGTCACCCACATTCATTCACTAGTGATTTGCAGGCTTTCAAATCCATGTCACGAGAGTCCATCTTCCTTGAGGGTGGTCCCAGGGCTCTCCGCCCTGGCCTGTGGCTCAGCTGCCGGTCTTCAGGAAGGAGCACTCCTTGGGTGCCTCTGCACTTCACTCTCACCATGCTGTGCTAGCAGGTAAGGGTGGCCAGAGTGTGCTCCCTGCTTGGACAGCCAGACTGGCAGCACCAACTGTCCCGTCCTCAGGGGAATGCTACCCTTCTCGAATTGCATTTACTAGGTGGATTTGGTTTATCAAGCATTTTTTCTCAACAGAGTTTAGACATAAAAAGGTTCTGTTTTTTTCCCATCTCTGCTCTTATCCCTATTTATTAAACCCACATTCTGTCTCTTAATAATATCTTAGGGAAATTCCAAACTATTTCCTCAATTTCCACTATTAAATTTGGTCTGGATTAGTTTTAAATTTCAATCTTATGCTCATTTCCAAACTTTTGGCATCCACCCCCCCCATTATGTCTGTGGCTGAATTCACAGGATGTGGTGGGTGGCAGGGAATGTGACTGCTTTGCACAAACCTCCACCTCCCTCCCAGGCTCCATCTGTCCTGAGTTCTTGGGTTGAGGAGCGGAAGAAGGGGCCATGACCTACTTGATCACTTCCTGTCAAATGTGACTGCTTCTCTGGACT
>RJWM01018840.1:0-40198 GCA_004363535.1 Dasyprocta punctata
AAAAACAAAAAAAAAGAAGCTCATGTTTAATTTGCATATTTCTTTTCTAAAGTGATTATATACATATGTTTTATGATTTATATTTTAATAGATTCTTAATAAATAAGACATATGAAATGACATTTCTTGTGTAAGAACAATTCCAAATAAATTTTGATTTAAAAAGTCAGTGGATGATAGTGCTTCTTTAGAAGAATTACTCTCTAGCATTATCAACTGCCAGTTATTCTGAACTAAAATGTTAATTTAAATATAGACTAGTTCCTCTACAAGCAATAAAATTCCTGATGATTTCAAAATTTCCTGTAAATTAGTACACTTTTGGACAACTAGTCAGTTTACAGATATTCTCTTACCTTGATTAGTCATCTATTTTGGATACTGCTGTGTTAGTGTCATTTATTAGAAATTTGTTTCATTTGCAGAAAACTGTACTGTGTGCAGCAGTGGGCGATGCAAAAGAAACAGACACTTCCTGTGCTTCCCATTGTCTCAGCGGAGCATGAACTGCAGTGGGAGGCTTCACTGAGGCACGGGCAGAGTGCAGCTTTGTCTCATTCCCAGTGCTGCCCTCGGTCTTCCTAGGCCTCTAGTATCATCGTCCTTATGCAAAACCCAGAAGATAATCAGTTGAATTTGACAATGTAGGTTAGACAAAAATACTACAATGCCAAGTGTTACACCAACAGTTTAGCAGGTACATTTTTCTTAAAAGAACAACCAGACGTTGAAATGTTTTCATGGTATTCTTAGTTCTATAAGCATCCAACAGTATGACAGAAAGTTGTCTTTCCCATGAAACATTAAATGAAAAAATAATCAGGCAAAAACTCTTTTGTTTATCAACAGCTGTCAAGAGAATTTAAAAGCTTTTATGTTTAATCCCTGCAAAACATCTACGTTAGCTAAATAAAAACATAAAATAATGACTGAAGCACAATTTTGTGGAATATGTACAGAATTTAGACTTCAGGTGTTGATTATTCTAAATGTAAACATGACTAAGGACATGTAGTATCAATCTTTATCATGTAAAAAGGACAAAGTAAACTAATACAAATTTAACATTAATTAATGTAAATATGCAATATTTGGAATTGGTTGGCATTCAACTTCTGCTTAGTATTATGGATAAAGAGATTTCTCTAAGATAGATTTCCTGAGATGTTCTTGATGGGAAATAAACAGGAACTATTGGAGAAAAATTTTTTCAGTAAGCTATAATAAAGGAAGAATTGTTTGATCACATTAATTTTTTTACTATAGTACTTCTCTTATCTTTTCATGTGAAGTGGCAAATTTTGAAACCACTTTCGTGAGCTGTTTCCAACATAGTCAAGATTTTAAGTCATACTGATACAAAGAACATAAATAGGATTAATACCAAAAAAATCATGTTATTCCAACAACCTCTGCATGAGGGAATCTAAACAGTGGTTATTCACTGGAAAGTTTAGCTATGATGTGCTTGATCAAAGATAAGTCCAAGCACAGGAAATCACACCATATCACATAACCCCTGAGGACAAGGGAAGAGAAGGAAAGGAACTGCATCCATTGGGTGGGTGGTGACACAGAACCTGACTGGACAGGCAATGGCAGAAGCCCAGCCCCATGAATGGGTTGGAGAGGCCCAATGGGCTGTGGCAGGAAACTAGGGCAGACTATTCTAGACAGAAGCCACAGAAACATCCAACAAGAATAATGATAGATTGCATCAATTGTAATTAAGGAGTCTGGCTTTCAGAGGTTAGCCTCCAATTTTTTAAATCCAGAGGTTTATTAGTTTCATCATATACAGATCAGAAAACAAAGGTCAGGACTCTCTCAGTAGGAAGTGTTTGCTTTAGAAGCCTAAGAGCATTTTATCTTTTGGCCATTACAGAAAAATTCTTTCTAATGTCCAGTCTACTGTGCAATTTTGAAGAAACTAAGAAAAACTCAGTCTCCAATATTTTGAAATTTCTCTTTTAACAAATAAATCATAGCTTAAAGAGAAGCTAAACCATAGGTGCAGTTTTGAAGTTATGGCCTAGTGGAATGACAGTTTTTTATATCATAATCTGGTTTTTGGATAGAGCCAAACCTACATTTGTCAGCTATGTAGGAGAATTTTGAAGATAAAACAACAATTCAGAGTAAAGTCATTTCAAGCATATTTTTGGTACAAAAGTCTGCAAGGCACTGCTCCATTCCCAAGGGACAATCAGACTATCAATGAGTTTCAGCAGACAATGCATTTTAGTTCCTAGTTAGCTATTTCAACTATTAGAAGTACAAATATTTGAAAGATATCTGAAGCTATTTGTTGAAACAGCAAATAATTACAGGTAAAAAGCATATACTCCAAATGCTGTTCTTTTATAATCTGTAAGAATCATTTTTATAAACCTTAAAGTCATTTTTAAATTAAAATTTTAATATGACTACTAAGCCTTAATCTATTTTTTAATTTCTAAGTATAACATAAGATAGTCAAATAGACAAAGGAAGTATTCTAGCAGAAATTCACCAATGAAATACCTAAACTTATGATAAAACTTTACTCCTGATAATTTTTCCAGAAGATTTTTGTACCAACAAACATGATATCTGAGTGAATTTCAGATTATTTATAAAAACTATCCATTTGATTGTTAAGAACTTTATAAGGCATCTAATAAAAATCAGCAGTAGTTTTATAGGTGTGGCATTTCCATGATCTTGTGTGTGAACCGCTAGAATAAGAAGGTAAACACAGAATGTTGTAATCTTCAGAACATTATTTTTCTACCATCGTCACCTAATCTGTTCTCACCACCATCTTTTCTAGCTTTACTCTAGCCCAGATGTAGAGCATGCAAAAGTAGGCAGAAGGACAAAAGCTGGAGAAAATAGGAATTGATTGAGTAGTTGAGGAAACTCAAAGATCATCCACCATGCAGGCTTCCATGAGCAAGAACTGAGGCACAACCTCAGTTCAAAAAAGCCTCCATATATATAATTATTTTAAATTCAATTTAGGTAGATGGGAGGACAGAGGGAAGGAAGGAGTGGGGAGGAAAGAGGAAGGAGGAGGGATGGAAGGAGGACACAAAGCGCAGAGATGAGAAAGGGAGGTTTTTTCCTAAAACATTAGCAGTTTTCTATTAGAAGTGGGATGTGGGATTATGGATGATTTTTGTTTCACTGTTGTGAATTTCTAAAATGAATAGGCTTTAAGAATCAAGAAACATAAAAATAGTATAAAATGTTATTTCTTAGGTTATTTTACTCTTACAAGCTCTTTATAGAAAACAAAAGAAAATATTTGACTGATGTGTTTTAATTATCACAGATTGAAAATATTGAGAGATACATTAGCAGATTGTATTCAGGATACAAAATAGACCTACATATATATATGTCGCTGGCATTTAATTTTAATTAACCTTGTAGTCCTATACCTATGTTAATATTTACAATACATATATATGTAATACTGACATACAAGAAATATATATATATATATATATATATATATATACATAAAACTGAGGCCTATTCTGGCCACCCCTTTTCAAAAGATAGCAGCATTTCCTATACTCTGGATTTTCTGACCCTGCTTTGTTTTCCCCATTGGACTTACTATCTTCTGTCATAATACACTTATAAATGCACCATGTATTATGTTTATCATTCATTGTTTATCTTTTCTTCATTAGCATATTAGGTCACAGAGTCATGTATCTTTTCAATATTTTATTTACAAATGTATCTCACGCACAGAGATCAATGCCAGGCACACATTAGGCATGAAAAATACAGTTGCCAAATCAGTGAATATATGTAATATTGAAATAGTAACATAGAGAATAAAGACACATTAAACAATTCAGGGATATATTTGCTAAATAAGTAGTGGCTCTTAAGCAGCTGAATTTATGATTAAAGGGAACAGTTTTGTTGTTACTGAGTGGAAGCAAACAGTAGGAAGTTTGAGTCCAGGGTCACCGACTGGATACTAAATGAATAGAGGCAGAAGAGAAAATAAAGATAACACAATGATGAAGCTGTAGAAAGGCAAAATACACAAATATTAGGAATTTTTGTAGAATTTTATCAATGCAATATTTCCCTGTGACCCCAGAAATCTTCAGGACAGACTAGGTGAACCATGAGAGAAATCATTGCAGGGACCAGATTACTTGTGGAACCTCTAAAAGGTTCTGAATTTTATATCCAAGTTTGCACTCCAATTAATGGGAGATTTGGAGGTCATGGGGAGACGATAAAACAGAGGTAGTAAGAAATCCCAGAGGGACTGACATCTCCAGCTAATGTCTGAGGTAGTTTCTTGTACATCTGAAGTTTCGAAGTTATTCAATCAGATTGCCAAGTATAACTTAGTGTGCTGCATGAAGAAAGAAAAGAAAGAAGGGAAACAAGAAAGAAAGAAATAGCAAAGAAAGAAGAATGACAGAAAGAAAGATTGTTCTTCTTGCTCTCTTGGCATAACAGGTGAGCAAGGGAAACAGACATGCAAATAAAGCAGCTCATAAAACAGTGTCAGTATCCTGAAGGCTGAAGGCAGGAAGCCAGCAAAACTGGTGGCTTAGAGGAGGAGATAAGCAGTGCCTTGTACCTAACTCAGCTCTTGATTAAACAGGGAGGAAGCCTCTGGCTATTTCTCCTGTGCAAGGCTCTGGAGTGAGTTCAGTGGTTACAAATGGTCTCAGAAGTCATAGTAAATTTATCCTTTGTTCTGGTTTGGGTCTAGAGTTTCCCTCAACACCTCATGTAGTTATAGGTGGGGCTTTTTCAGAGGTGGCTGAATCTAAGGTGTGCAAAGAGGGTGTGTGATTCCTAAATTAGTACACTGATTGGTTTGGCACCACCCTAATCCCGGTGGCCCAGATACAATATAAGGGACAGAAAGAGGCTTGTCTTGTCCCTTGGTTGCTTGCTCTTGCTGTCTTCTCCTTGCCATGAACTGTTTCTCCTCTGGGAGTCACCTCTGCCAAGCCAGTCAATTATGGACTGAAAACTCTATGAACTGTGAGCTAAATAATCCTTTATTCCCTTGTAGGTGCTATATATACATATACATATATATATATATATATTTTATGTCTCAGCAACTAGAAAGTAACTAAGGCATCTGTAACTTACGACATCCTTTATCTCGTAGGCTGTTTTCAAATTTTGAAAAACAAGGCCTTCTTTTTGTCAAACGAACTGGTAACTGGAGTTTAAAACCTAGGAATCAGATGAAAGTAGAATTTCTCTCTGAATTAAGTAGAAGACAAAAGCCCTGAGCACTGCCCTCTCCCTTGCCCCTGGTGGTGGCTCTGATGACTGCGCAGAGAGACTTCAAGCCTGTGTATGCTCAGAAACACCAGAGCCTCTGCTGGGTAGACTGGGCTGCCGAGAGTGGAGCCTGAAGGATCCGATCTGTCGGAATTTTGTTGTTTCCTTTTCCCTTCCTTCACTTTTCCTTATTAGTGCATGAGATCTATGTAAAGATTTTTCTTAACTGACATGAATTATCCTGCCACACTATCCTGTTAGAAGCCCTAAGAAATTACAGTCTTCGTTACACATACTTTTTTCTTCAGTGCCTACTATCATCACATACTCACTGATGTCCCCAGGGCTCCTACTGCACACACATGTTTTTGCGCCGGTGCTTCAGGTATCGTGGAGGGGCAGTTCTTGGTGCAGCAGTGAGAGGATCCGTGAAACTGAAGCCCTTCAGCAGAACCAGAATCTCAGGGCCCAGTACTTCTAGAACAATGGAAGCCACTCTGAGGAGGGTATAAGGTAGGGTGCCAGGTGCCATATGGGCTACAGTAGCCAAAAGAAGGAGAGGAATGCTGGGCATAGTCTGGGGGTGGTGAGAGGAGCTGAGGGGTTGGGAGAAGTGAGACTGAAGAGGCAGCTAGGGAGAGGGCAGTGAGTTGCTAACCTTCCAGTTGGAGGAACTAGATGAATGCCAGTTCTGCGATGAAAATAGGGCGCAGATGACAAAGTGGGTTTAGAAGGGAGATTTCATCAGTTTCACTTGGGCCACACTGAGCTCTTTATTAGCAGTCGGAACAGAGGTCTGGCTTAAGAAGTGGGAATCACAAATAAGTTACCACACATCCTGGGAGAAACTCCGTCTTACCCTTTGTGAACCTTCAACTCCCTGCAAGGAGTACAAGGAAAGTTTGAAAACAGAAAGAATGTTTGAAAGAAAAAAAAATAGGTTTTTGGTTGAAAGAATTCAGGAGATGTAGGAAAACTCTAAAATACCATGTCCCCCTCCCAGGAATGGGGGAAAGAACCTATACAATTTAAACACAGTCAAAGGAGGAGCAGTGACTTGAATATCATGCTTATTATTATTATTTATTGCAAGCCCTTGAAAAGTGCAAAATCTCTCACATGGGCCACTTCGTGAGATTCACACAAGTCTTCCCCCAGTTCCCTCTCTCAGGGCAAAGGACACAGCCCTGAAGGTGACAGAGACACATGGGATGACACTGAGCAGTTTAGCCCACACTGGCATCTCTTAAAATATCTCCAGTCTGAGCAGATCAGGCTTAGAGTTTGTTTTCACCATCAATTCTTTCTACCAATTTGTTATCAGAGCTTGTTGCTCCCGGGAGGTGTTGTTTGTCCCCTTACCCTTATACACTTCTATAAACCAGATTCTGTTGGGGGTCATCAAGAGAAAAGTTTCTTCTTTTGAATTCTATTTTCGTTTTTTCCTTCTTCTCTGGCTCACCTGGGCCTCTCACCGGCAGAGGAGTCTCCACGGAATGCAGCCTTGGTCACACCTGCTCTGCAGGTGCTGTTGCTGTGGGTCCCTGATGGTGGGTCATCAGCCTGCAGCTGCCTATGAGGAAGGGATTCCCTTACAGACGTGGAAATGGAGTCTCACACTCAAGCCAGTGAGGAGCTAACTCAGGAAAATCAGTTAATAGGAGGGCTTCTCCCAGCAAATCACTTCTCAGTAATAAGTGAACCACACTGAGAAGCCCTCCGTCCTGGGTTTAGTTTATCAAAACAATGCATCAGTACCCTTCTAAATCCTGCTCTTGCTTCTGGTATTGCAGAGGAACAAAGTAGGAGGAGTGCAGAGAAATTATTTTCACTTCTGCATGCAATACACCAACCAGTGAAATCCACACACTTCCCAGCATCAAAAGTTTACTCACATTGCCGAACAATTATATACTGATAAAGTCAACTGGTTCTACAGCTCGTTGACGCTTCCTGTGAGTGGCTTAGAATGATGCTTGTTGATATTCTTGGCAACATATTATACACACAGGATTTGAGACAAAATAGGGGAACATTGAATTTTATTCTAAACATTTTTTAGTTTAAATAAACTTAGTCACAAATGGTGATATCAGGGAACTGCAGTGTTACCCTCAGTATCAGACAGGCAGAGCAGAGTAGGTGTGCGACGCTGTGTGTAAGTGGGGTGTGGCTATGTGGTGAATGTGGTGTGTGAGGTGTGTATGTCTGTATAGTGTGTGTGTATGGTATGTACATGTATGTGGGATGTGTGCAACATGTGTGTGCAGATGTGATGAAGTGTGTGGAGTGTGTCTGTATTTTAGGAATGTGTATGTATGTGGCATGTCTGTGCATGGACTGTGTATGTGTTCTGTGGAGTGTATGGGTGTGGGTGTGTACTGACAAAGGGGTCTCACTCTATGGAATCACAAAGGCAGGCAGTATAACTTCCCTGTAACAGTTTTCTTCCTTGGAGTAAAAGGCTAATGAGGTAGATACAAAAAAGGTGATGAGATATGCAAGAAAGAAATGAGACAAAAGAAATTATTTCTAAAATTAACACAAAGTACAGATTACAGGAAATATTTTCTTTTGAGCTACAGAATTACAGCCTACGTAAGTCTGAGCCAGGGAAAGAAGGAAGAGGGTGATTCTGGATACATCAGTAATTCGACTGATTTTATACCCCTCTAGGGTTTATATCACTGAGATCTAAACCACAGGAAGAAAAATTGCGAATCCAAAAAATGGGCAAAGAGCCCTTCAAATTGGAGAGAATATGGACTGGTAAACACTCTGTCCTCCCTTCCAAACATTGATTCATTCTACAAGAGGGCACAAAGATACAGTGTGCTGCTTAGACATTTTTGAAAATAAGTAGCTATTTTCAAATGACAATTGAATTCAATAACTGAATTGAAAGATCATGTCTTTCAAATTGACTCCTTTAGTGACCAAGCTACATTAAAAGTGCTGATACCTGAAAACAACCACTGAAGTCTGTACTTGGATGAGTTAATGTACTTTAACACTAAGTGTGCATTTTTTTTCCTATGTAGTAATCTAAATGCATTATTTCTTTTAACTGGGAGGTAATTTACAAACTCCCCACAACATTTCATGTTATTTCTGAACAAATTATTTCCTCCTAAGGAATATACTCCTGTAATGCAACATAAGGAAAACAGCAAAGGGCCATAAAGCCAGGTAGAACTTTCTGAGGTAAACTAAAAAGCACCCAGAAAACTAAGTGGTCTTGATCCAGACAGTTTCAAATCTTGGCAGTGCCACTGACTTGCTGTGAGACACTGAGGAAATTACGAAATTTGTATGTGCCCTGCAGTAATCATCTATCACATGGAATGATTGTACCTCTCTTGCTAGTGAGATAACTAAAGTGTATACACTAAAGAATACCTTTGGGAAGTAAGTCTGTGTTCAACAGTATTAGCAATTTAGCCCAAAGTATTATTTTTGTTGTTAAGGACGACACTGCCCATAATGAAAAAAAAAAAAAAAAAGATAGGAGCAGTGGTATGGGAGACCCGATAGGAAGATTAAGGCCTAATTGGCCTCCTCTGTGAGCACTAGGGAGAAAGGCAGTGTGAGCGCCTGTTGATATGCTGCAGGGCAAGATAATACAGCTGAGATCCTGTTGTTTACCCGGATATGTACCATGGACGTGGGAGGCAGATGAATCTTGTTTTACACTAATTGCTTGTATGGTGTCTGAGGGAATAAAGGTAGGGTGCAGCAGTCACTTGGGGTTCTTTGTCTAAGGGAGACAGCAGCCCCTCTGAACCCCACATTTTAACCTAATTCTGTGTCTCTTTGTTTTTCATCCTTATCCTTTGGTCAGTCACAAAACTTGTAGGCTAGCTCCTACACAGTACAAGCTAACCTTCCTTCCAGACTTACTAACCCAAAGAAGGATTTCTTCCAGACCCACATCATAACCAGAACCCAGTGAATACATTTTCTCTTGAGGAGATACCTTTGAGTCAAAAATCAAATTCTCTGTGATCACCAAAACCATAAAACATATATAATTTTACATTTCCTTCCTAGGTAACACAGGTCATGTGACAGCCTCTCATTTCAATGGCACCCAGCTATCCTTTACACAACTTGTATGTGAAAATGAAGAGCCACAGTGAGGGTACGACTGTCAGGATGAGGTTAGGCAGAGAGTCTGTTGTGGAGTTGGGACATAGGATTATCTGACTATCAGGCTAGTGTCGTCAAAATCTGTCTTCTGAAAAAGGCAGTTGAATTCTGAAGAATTCCCACACTTGTAGTCCTCCTCTGGGAGTTTAAGTGAAATAAGGTCTCACTGAACTGAAATTTTCTTCCATTATGTCAGCACCTACACAATATTACCAGTGTTTGGAATCTTGCTAATTAGTAACAGGATAACTTCAGAGTGGGTACATAAATCAAGATTTACTGCTGTGTCTCTGGCCTATCAAGGGAGTATTTTCTTGTGTGTACATTCAGTTTTATTCCAGTGGGCACAATTCAGTTGGCAAATTTAGTTCACTACCAGAAACTGACATTACAATAATGTTTCCACTATCTGAGGCAATGGAAATTTTAAAATATGCCAGGGTGTCTTCATGCAGATAACTTGTTAGCTCTCCTGTTTTTATGATTCACTCATACTGAAGTAATGCATGACAATGATTTGTCCCTTTGATAAGTAGTAGCAAAGAATTAGGAAGAATTAGGAAATCAGTGTAAGAGAACAATAACTCTTTCACAAGAATTATGTTCCAGGTGGGCAATGACTAGAGCTGAAAATATTTAATTTCCTGTGGTCTTTCACCTTCCCCTTATGCAAAGCTTCAAGTATATATAGAAATTCAAACAAAAATAGTTGAAGCTGGAATTAAGCATCATGAGTTTTGGAAATTCAAATTAAATGGATTCATTTGTGTATCTGGATAGTTTTATTTTATTGCACATGCAGTGGGTTCTCCTGGTGTTATTTATCTAAGCATTTTCAAAAATACAGATATCCTGATCTCAAACTTCTGTTACATATTCATCCTCCCAGAGAGGAGTTCAAATTGGTCCTAGCAGAAACCTCATTAAATGGATGGACTGATACATTTAAATTTGCTGCATCTTTAGATATCTGTCATGTCATTGTATCAGAATTACATTTTTCATTAATAATTGTTCAAATTTAAAGACGGAAAAGCACAGATTTAACCATAAATCAATCTCTTCTTCTGTCCATATATATATATATATATATATATATATATATATATATTGAGAGAGAGAGAGAGAGAGAGAGAGACAGAAAGAGAATGTACACATACTTCAGGGAAAGAAAAATAGCATCATGTTTTCATCAACAGATGGTGCTACCCTTGTATGGGGAACCCAAGAAAATGTCGTATATTGAAGAAAATCCACTACACTGCCGACCCACAGAGAAAAAATTGAAAATGCACATGCAGCAATGTCAGTCACAAGGTTACCCAAGCAGCAGTCTACTGTACTAATAAATGTCTGGAATGTCTAATGGCTGTCACTTTGACACCTTTTGTAATTGTAGAGGCTAAAGATAACTTGTATTAATCTCAGGATGTCTCAATAATTTTAGTATTAAAGTATTTATAGAAGTTTTTCTTTTCCTGACATGTGTATACATTTTTTGGTGGACTCTATACATCTATCTATCTTTATTTGTGTGTATATATACATATGTACATACATAGATATGTATATATGTATATATATCTGCACTACTTCTATAACTGCATACGGACACAGCAAAGAAATCACCTTCCCATTAGGGCTTTATCTTTCATAATCTATTTCATCTGAAAATGAAATAGACCCACAGTTTTTTGACATCTTAAATACGTCTAAAGCACAGTTTCAAGTTTACTATTTTATTCAGTTTGAATCACTCATGTAATTTCAGCGGGTACAGTACCTAGACCTCTTCAATCCTATCTTTAGCTTCATTCAGGCCAACAAAGATGAACACACTATCTAGTCAAACTGGCTGAAGAACTGAGCCCCTAGGGGAAAAAGGAAGCAATGTTCGAAATTCAGAACTGCAGGAAGTTTTCCTTCAGAAATATATGCAACACACAATATCCTTACACCAACAACTGGGTTGCTTAAATCATGGAGTCATTTTGGTAAATTCAACAGTCCAACAGCAGTATGTTGGAGACGGTTTCATGCTGCCAAATCCCATTTTGAGAAACTGGAAGTTGTGTTTACTTGCATAAGAACTGGCTC
Source organism: Dasyprocta punctata (assembly GCA_004363535.1). Taxonomy (NCBI): domain Eukaryota; kingdom Metazoa; phylum Chordata; class Mammalia; order Rodentia; family Dasyproctidae; genus Dasyprocta; species Dasyprocta punctata. The sequence goes on from RJWM01018840.1 coordinate 11,515, forward strand.
CTCAGTTATAGTCAGGATCTCAGTTGTCAGACGTCTCTGTCCACGCCTCTGTCTGTGCCAAGGGGTAACACTACCTGGCACACATAAAATGGGGTAGACGATGTGCAGCTGTGGCAGAAACAAGCCATGGAGAAGACACAAAGCAGGCAGGGCCTTCAGCCGAGCGCTCGCTTAGCTCGCCGCCCCCCTCTGTGGGTGCGCGCGTCTACTGACTGACTTTCTTTTCTGAGGAGAAACCTAGGAAAAACAGCAGGAAAATGTTTCAAATTAAAAATTAAAATTTCATTTTGCTTCTTCTAGCTTAGGGCTAACATAAACTTCTAGGCTGACCATAAAGAACTCCCCACAAGTTTACACTGAGAAATCAAGAGGTGGGAAACGGAGGGTTATTATTTTAAGTACTGACATATGCTTACCATTTTGTGAAATCAGTTGTGGCTTAGTTCTAATCATTCCTGAAGAAGAATGTTCTGCACTAATTCTCATTCTGAGGTAGCATTCCAGTGGCTTGGGCATTTCCTTACAAAAGTAAGTCATTTCTATTGCTATTAGATTCACCACTTACCCCAGAGAAAGATAATTTGCTGAATGTACACAAGACCGCAGCTTAAAGTATGGCACTGAATGTATTGTCAAAGCCGCAGAGAAGATCACTGTTCTTAAAATGTGTTAGTGTATATGGAGACTAATAAGAAAAATGCAGTATAGATTTGGATAGATTGCCACAAATGAATATTACAATTAGGATAAAAATCAAAGAGGTTTACACACAAGAGGAGAAAATTACAAAATTTAAATATGTCAAGAAAGTGTTTTCATAATAGCTTAAAAACATGTTGTATCTTTTATATTTGCTGCCCTGCATTTATTACATCAAAGATATGCCGAGCTAACATTTTTTAACAACAACAACAGCAACAGCAACAACAACCCCAACAGGAAGACTGTAAGTTACTTTTGACTATTCAATTAAAAAGATATTTAAGGTTGAGGATACAGTTCAGTGGTACAGAACTTGCCTATCATGTGTGAGATCCTGTGCTCAATCCCTGTTACTGACAACACATGTACACACACACATGTACACGAGAAAAAGAGGAAAAATGAACTCAAAGTTTAATTCACAGATCTATTAATCTGAAATTAAGACAGCCAATTACTGATACTATTCCCAGGTACTTATTTTAAAATATTTTAAAAAATAACTCTTTTGCTATCTGTTCAGTGCTCCTATGAAAGAGGTTAGAATCAAGGTGATTATTGCCAAATTTTAGATGGAAAGAGCCCATAAGATAATCCATGGCAGTGTGGAAATTTCAACAAAAAGATAGGTCTTGCAGAGTTTCCCCATACAGTGAAGGCAGAAGCCCCTGCAGTCCTAAGGCTTGGCTCCTGGTTACAATGGCAAGGGAGAGAAAAGCCACTAGAGAATCACAGGTGCTTTTCTAAGGCAGCTGGATCCCATGAATATGACTTGTTTTAAAATCCAGTAGTGTCTTTGCCGATGTAATCAGGTTAAAATAAAGTCATACTGGATTAGAGTAGGTTCTAAAACAACATGAATGGTGGACTAACAAGAAAAGAAAAATTTGCAGACAGACACAAGGGAAGATGGTCATGTGAAGATGAAGGTCAGAGCTGGAGCTCTCTTGCCATAGCCATGGGTTCCCCAGAGCTACCAGAGCTGAGAAAGGCTACGGAGGAATTTCCTGTAGAGGTCTTTGGAGGGAACACAACCCTGCTAACACCTTGAGTTTTAACTTCTTGCTTCCAGAGTTGTGAAGAATAACTTTCTGCTCTTTCATGTCACTTAGTTTCTAGCACTGTGTTATGGCAGTTCTAAGAAACAAAGTTAATCAGTATTCAGACACAATTTGTCACTATTAGACATCAGTAAAGGCCAATTATAATATTTAGGTTTTGATCTTCTGTATTATAAAGAAGTAATTATTTTTGCTTATAACACAATCTCACATGTCTACCTTTCATGCCCTTCCAAACATATAAGAATTGAGCTCAAGTTCATTAGACAATGTTCAACTATGTATCATATGAAAAATTTGCAGAAGGGACTGCCCTGAAATGCAGTCAGGGATAACAGTTGTTTTACATTTCAGAGAAGAAAAAACAACGCATACTAACCCTACTCTGCCATAACCATTCTAAAAACATGGATGTCATTTCCCATCCCATTCTGATAACACATGAGATGAGATTAAAATGTCCTTTGTAAAATCATACATTTCTAAACAGGAACAGCAGCTCATTAGCATCTATGCATTTCAATATATTAAAAAGTGTATTTGCTAGCAAAATAAAATCTGGTGGAGGAAAGAGGATAAAATGAATCAATGTGTGTTATGTACATGAACCAATTTCCTGCAATGAATGTAATCATTATGCAGTGCAAGCATGTTAACAAAAAATGAAGATAAAAATAGAAAAAAAAATTTAAAAGGCTATTTCATTCTTTTTAGTGAGAAAAGCAAGTAAGCCTCAAATACCTTAAAAACTTTCATTTAAGATAATTTTTCTCCTTAGGTTTTAGAGATTAAACCCAGAATCTTTGTTTCAAGTTATATTCCTAACTCTTTTTTATTTTTTTGAGACAGGGTCTTGCTGAGTCACTAAATTTCCTAGGGTAGGCTTGAACTTGTGACCCTCCTGCCTTAGTTTCCCAGAGTTCTGAGGTTATAGGCCTGTACCACCATACCAGCTGCAAAAATCTTGAATTTCTTTGAAAGAAAAATTGATTTTCACTGTGCCTGCAAAGCACCCTAAAGTAACAACAGACAGCCACTGAGATCAAAACTGGGAATAGAGACCAGAAGGCCATTCTGTTTGGCACACACTGCTCCTTGGCTGTGGAGCTCTTCACTGGGCCCCCACACTTCAGGGGACTGGGTTTCCGCCTCCTCTAGCCACACCCCTCCTCACAGGATGAACATCCCTTCCTCCAGAACAGGCTTCTGGCACCCACCTGGGTTCCCCGCCCACAGGGCCCTGGCTGTTTCCGGGACATGTACAGGCCTTTCTCAAGGCCTGAGTCTGTGCAAGGATGCTGTTTGTATGGGGGTGAAAGGTGTTGGGAGGAAGCTAGGATGTGCCAGCCAGACTGCCCTCCTCGAGTCAACACACCAGAGCCCACAAGGTGGGAAGGAGGGAACCAGGGGATAGAGTGGCACGAGGCCCAGGCTCAGGTCTCCCTAGGCCACCACGTTCTGGCAAAGAACTGGCTTTGGAACTGAGCATTCCAAGTTCACTCTAGTATATTTATCAAGACAGGAGGGCAGACTAAGAGTTTCTAAGCTTGGCTCATAAAATTTACACGTGTTGTACACAGCTCTCCAGTTATTCTTGTATCAGGCCCCAGGAATGTTAGAAGAGGACCTAGTGGTATTATAGAAATTTAATCACTCATTATTCTCTGTACCTTTTAAAATGCATGATGCTCCTTCTCTATAAACAGGCAATGATAGAAAACAGAGCTACTGTTTCAGATTTAATTGTCACAAGAGAAATAACCATAACAGGAGGTTCTAAGAAAAAGCTATACTGTGATACATTTATTAGAAGTCTAAAACGTAAACTTGTGAATAACCAAGTAAAATTAACGAAACAGAACTAGATGATTTACAAGCCACAGGAGATTAACTGATATTCATTTAATTATCCACATTTTTGACATAACTACCACATAATCCAAACAGCTCATTTCTAGGGGATAGAGAAAGGAAATGAAACTAATATATGAAAGGGAAACCTGGCTTTTCATGCTTATTGCAGCACTGTTCATAATAGTGAAGATACGGATTCAATCTTAGCAATCAACAGATGAATGGACAAAGAAAATACAGTCGACATACATGATCGGATATTATTCAGTCTTAAGAAAAATGAAATCTTGTCATTTGCAGCAAAGGGGATAGAACTGAAGGGCAATATATTAAGAGAAATGAGACAGACACAGAATTACAGATACCATAAAGCTAAAAAAGTTTATCTCAAAGTAGAAGACAGTAGGAGAGTAATTACTAGAAGCTATGAAGGGAAGGGGCATAGAAGAAAGTTGGATAATGAGTGTCAAAACACAACAAGATAACAAAACACAGGTAAGTAATGTTCTACAGCACAGGAGGATGATAGCTTGTAGTGACCTGCTATATGTTTTATGAAAAACTAGAAGAGCTCAAAGACTCCAGACAATAAGGAGATGAAAATATTAATTACATTGATTTGATCTGAAATGTGGGCCAAATGTGTACTGAAATATCATGATGTACCTCATGAATTTGTGTAATTATGTGGTAATTTTTAAAAATCAAAAAATAAATATTCACATTTTGAAAAAGGAGGATTTCTTTAATATAAGTAAAATGAGCATTAGAAAATAAAACATGAATTTTAAGGAATAATTTGCTTATAGATGATCAAAATGGACTCTATTTCTTGTGTGTTTTTCCCTACTTTGTTTTAATTTTGGTATTTTCAGCCTAAAACATGGTATACTGATGAGAAATATATTCCTGAATAATAGATAAATAAATCTATTTGTCATATAATAAAGTGACTATTATTCCAAAATTGTTTGCATAGTAAAAAAATACAAACCTGCAATTTCTTAATAATCATTACTATAAAATGGATTCTGGGTAATTAAGACAAAAACTACAGATTAAAATTTTTTCAGTTAAATGAACCAAAATATGGCAAGAATCAGTACTGCAATGAAATAATAGCCCTTGAATCATTTGTGACAAGGGTGATTCCAGTTATTGCCAATTCTTACGACCTGGCTTGACCAGCAGGTAGGTAGGGAGCAGTGAAAGAGGAAAAGGAATCCTAAACAGGTAGATTTCTGAGTAAGAAATTTCTTTCTTTGGTAGATCCCTGCTTATGATGGGTCCTCTTCCTTGGGGCAGATATGTCAGCCCCTGCAGGGCAGCACTGGCTGGAGAAATACAGCTTTCAATTCCAACACTACCATCAGGTTCCACCAGGTCAGCCCATGCACAGATTAGGCCAAGAGACATTTATTACACACTTACTCTCACATAATGCTGTGTCTTTCACCTGTGAAATCTTAAATGACAGGTGAATAATATAGATAGCATATGTTGTGCATTAAACAAAATTATTGAGGATTAAATGGTAGTCGGATAATCACCCCTTTCTCATTTTTACATCTACAATTTTTGAAATGTTTAATATAATTAGAGGAGTAGATTTTCAAAGGCACTGTAGGCTGTGTTTCAAAGCACAGGGTTTGGAATCCTTTAAGAATTACTTATATTAAAGAATACAATCCCAGAGCTAAATTTTGCATGTACCTTTGGTATGTTACCTAAATTTTCCAAGCCTCAGTTTCCTCACGTGTAAAATGGTATAAAATAACCCTATTTTATAACATTGCTGTGAATATTAAAATAATTTTTTTTGGTACCAGGAATTGAACTTATGACTTCATGCTTGCCAAGCAGGAGCTGTGTTGCTGAGTTATATTCCCAGCCAAAATAGATATTGTTTTAAAGATACTTGTGTGATATGTGTAGACACTCTTCCTGAGTATTTTTATCACAAAGCTTATTATATTTCCTTAAGTAGACAAAAGTCAGTCAGTCTCTTATACTCACTACAGAATTTCATTTTTGTACTTTTAATTTAATTTCTGCAGCACAATTTATTTCTATTTTATACAATTATTAGATTCTGTACAATTAATTTAGGCAGAGCTCAGTACTGATGCGTAAATGGCCTGACGATATTATAGAATTTTCTAGTAAGTGTAATCTCTACAAAACTGTGAATCAGGGAGAAAATACCTTCAATATTCATTTCAGACCAATAGAAAATTAAAAGTTATAATTGGATGGCAATTCAATTACTATACAACAATGGATTTCTAAAACACAGACATTAAATAATAATCATTCTAGTTAATGGCATACCCTTCTAATAAACATTTTCAATTATGGTTGGAATCCAAGAACATCATTAAAACCACAATTTAAATTTGTCATACAAAGGAAATAAAGTGGAAAGTCTTCTAGTTCTCTGAAAAATATCTGGAAATTTTATTATGGAATTCTCACTTTTTATATTTCCTCTCTAAGATTCTTTTTTAAGCTATGGCCTTTCTCACTGTCACTGCTGCTGTGTGTACTGTGTGATACCAGGAGGCTCCTTCATTAGACTACAATGAAGAGAGCCCCTCAGACTCGTGAAGTGCACAGCCTACAGAACTACACGTGGCAATCCTGGCTTCCCACTTCCATTCCATAGTAGATTCCTTGCATTTAAAACTGAAATGAGCTGGGAGTTTGACTCAGTGGCTTAAGCACCTGCCTGGCATGTGTGAGGTTGTGAGTTCGATCCCTGGTGCAAAAAAAAAAAAACTGAAATGATATGATCTTAGTTCCGAATTGAATGCGACCAAACTTCAAGTACGGCTGCAGTTAGAAAAGAGTTCATCTGGAAGTTTCTAGGTATATTCAAATCTGTGGCAACTAACAAGGTAGGTGTGTGACATCTGAGACTTTAAACATGTAACAAATATTGCTAACTTTTAGATACGTGTGATGAGAGCAGAAATGGGGTTCTGTTTATAGCTCAGTTTATGTACCCCACTCCTGGGTGGCCTCACAAGACTGCAGAAGGTAGTAGTAGGGAGTCTGGCAGATTCCAGAAAGAAGGAGGAGAGTGGTAAAGCAAAAAGAAAAATAAGATTAAAAAAGTACTCTCAGATGTATTTTATAGGTGACTTTAGTTTTTCCCAGCATAATTTGAGGTAGGTGTTGTGGGCAACTCTGGCCTAAATGAAGAAGAGCTCTGGCTTGGAGTCTGACATGCAGTCATGAGGGAACGTATTTCTGAGCCTTTGGTTTCCTCTGTCTGTCTGCCAGTGACATTTAAAACATCTGTCTAGAGAACTCAACCTGGAATAGTGGATGTGCATCTGTCCTTTGTAGTGGAATCGCAAAGCTTTGTTGTTGTTGTTATAATGCGGTTCTGCTGAAAAGTTTTTATTTCTAACCCCAGATGGAATTCTGACTCCAAGACTGGAATAGGAATAGAAGCCAGAATGGAGATTTATGCTTTTCTCCATTTGAACATTTTCTTTGTCTTAAGGAGTTCAATTTAACCCCAGGTGCATCGAATTAGAGTTGTGTGTGCAACACAAATTTACAGTAAGCCTTCCCTGCATATGAGTGAATGTATGTAAACACCCCAAAAAGATCCCATGAAAATGTAAACATGAAAGAATGCTCGATACAGCTGTGGTCTTACCGTTTGCCTTGTGCTGTACATCTGGCGGAAGCTGGTCGAAAGCACACCCCCGATAGTCTGGCTGTGTGAAACAATAAAACATTATTATAGCAATATGAACTTCAAACAAAGCATAGTGGCACATTAAAATATAATTATGCTCTGAGGTTTTTATTAAACAGGCAACGTAAAAGTAATTTCTACCAAGCCTGTTGCCAATCTCCCTAACCCCCTTACCTTCCTCATAACTACCAAAACCTCTCCGTACCACCTCCTCAATTCATTGTGTTTGGCTAGAATTCCTGTGATTTGGGGGTTGCAGTGTTGTTTTTTGTTGTTGTCGTTGTTTGTTGTTTGTTTTTGTTTGTTTTTTTGATGCAGATGTGTTTTAAATTTCTGCAGAAGTATAAACACTTTTGTGACGCTAACTGCAGCCCATAAATAAAACAAAGCATCTTACCATCAACAAATACTGTTTGTAAAACTCTTACACTAGAGGCAATGAGGAGACCAGGAAAAACAATACAAGCCTATTGTTTCCTAGTGGCTCAAGGAAGAAGTCTAAGCTATTATGTCAACATGATGTCCAGAGGTTCAGGATGGTGAGGCATGATGGATTTCTCCCCTTGTACAGTCCCTCAGTAGAAACCCTTCTCTAAATTCCTCAGTTAGACTTAAAGGAATTAGAATCTTCTTTTGGAATTTTCCCCCAAGTCTACACATACTCAAATAGGATCAGCTAGATACTGAATATCAGAGAACAAGAACAAATGTACTGAATAGATAATAAAGCTTTAGGCCTAAATGATCAAGTTAGCTCCAAGGCTGCCATCTTATTGCTCAGCCCTTGGAACAATTTCAGCTTTACCGGCCCACAGAATCAAGTCTCTCTGGCTGTTCCAAACTCTCTCCCTGCCTTCAGCTTCCCCACAAGACACAAAGAATACAGACCTTTGGTCCAATAATTTAATCATCTCCTATAAATAATGCAACCATGAGCCAGTAGGGAGCACTTTTTAAGGCTGCCAGACCATGACAATAAGTATAAATGTTTGGTTATCTGACAGGACGCTGAGAAATGCTGCATTCAGTATAGTCTGACCCCACTTCACCCTGACTCAGACACCTCACACTTAGCTCCTGAGGGCCCACAAAAAAGCTAGAGGAGGAAATGAGATCACCTCTGTTTTTTATCTTCTCGTTTATTTTAGATGTCTCAAGTAACACGTAGAGTAAATGACGTGAGCACCAGTTTTATATTCCAGGAGACATGCCAAAAGAAGGTAAACATACTGTAATTTTACCAACAGTGTTGTGTGTGATTTAATTCTGGCTTAGATGTCGGCCAGAAATACAAAATATTCTTTTAACATTAACCCCAAGATTTTGTTAGATTGAGATTATTTTCAGTGGGACATGGCTTGAAAATGTAAGCTATCATACACAGGTTGGAATCCTTTTGCTAAGATAAAGCTTTTTTCGGTATTAATTTTATGTGATCTGGACTTCCTTGCCTCTTGTGAGAGGAAAATTTGGTGAGCCATTCTATGTGAATTCTTTCCTTCTTTCCATTTATAAAGATTTCATAGAAATGCTATCTCCTAGATAAATCTGAATGATTGCTCAGTTTTATAGGTAATCTTTCACAAAAATAGTTTGTCAACCTGTAGGAGCTAACTCCTAGGTTACTCCATCTTTTTATGTCTGCCCAAATCTTAGCTTACTTCTACATCTTTTAAAAATATTTTTTGAAGAAATAATACCTATGTTTGAGGATTCCAGGAAGTTCCTACTAAAGACTGAAAAGCAAGAAAACAGGTAAAGAAAACAGGAAGTGGGGGAGGGAAAGCAAAAAGAACCAGTGAATGGCAACAGCAAGAAAATGAACCCTCAGTCAAATAAGAGATGCTCATTAAATCCTGACATCTTCCACCACCCAAAGAGTCATTATCCACTCTCTTGGGAATCAGGCTTTATGCCACACTCAGATACACAGCATAAGAGTTTCAGGCAACCCAGGCAATATCACTTTCTTCATAAGTGCACTTTTAAAAATCTTCAATTTTTGGCATACTTAGAATCACAGTTAATAAAATCTAAGGGATGGGTATTGTTATTGAGCCTTTCAAAATGCAGAAAAACGTGTATTTCTTTTCCTAAATAAAGGTCCTGCCTATGTAAGCAACATGGGGAGTAGAGGCTAGCACCCAATCATGGGGGAAGGGGGAAGGGAAAGTTGCTCTTGAGAAGGAAAGGAAGGACGCTTTGGGTCTTGACTGTCCAAATCAATTCCACTCACAAGTAATTGCTCAACTGTTCATTTTATTTTGCCTGGGTACACACAGTTATGGAGAGCTACTTAAGTGGGTCACTTTATTTCTGATCTTTTAAAAAACTCCTTTGAAACGGAAAATGTCAAAACCGTTTTGCACATATACAATGATATTCACAGTAGTTCAATATATGTACAACAGAAGAAAGCATTTCATTAGTTTCGCTAATTCTTCTTTGATTCTCTTTATACACTCAAGTGTCTTTTGGGTAGAGTCAAACATGACCAAGGAAAACGATCCATATAAAATGTTGTTAGTTCAAGGAATTACAGCTCAATTTGCTGTTAATTTATTCATATCTACGTGCCCCATGGATTCAGTGCTCCAAAGATAATTACAGTGTACATGAACCATTGGAACTTTGCAAATTGGAGATGGAGACAAAATAGAGGCTCTTTCTAGAGACAACAGTATGTGCTAAAATTCCGGACATGCATGTGAGTTCTACCAAAAGAGAAGACCAAGAGTTTGTGGTTAAAATGGGAACTCTTACTTACCGGGTGCTCTCGTTGATCCTGTACAGCCTTAGGGCCTGTTGGTTCCCATGGATCTGGCAGGTGGAAAACTAAGCCACAGGTGCAGGTTGGGCGATGCATCTGGGGAGAACAATGCTGTCAGTTCACTGGAAGTCACTGAAACTGGGGAGTCACATTGACACTTACCTTATACAATAAAGTTTGGTTTAAACTTTAAAGTTTTGCCTACTGTGCCATAATTTCAACTCAAAATAATACAAAAATAGTCAATAGAGACTGGGGACTGATACCAGTGAGGATTACAGGCTAAATCTTACCTAAGCTAACACTACAATTAATTCTTCATTTTGAAAAAATTAGAAACAGCTGAAAAATACATCCAGTTAATTGTGTCTCTTCTCAGTCATTTTCATAGAAGTTCCTCATTAAACACAAACCATCCATTAAGCCATAAAGTAAGTTTTATGAAACTCTAACCAGAGACATAATTAAGGTCTAAGTAAGAAGTTATGAACTAAGATTAAATAATATTTATTTTCAAAGTTACCAGAGAACTAGCAAGATGGAACAATTCAGTACCTAAGAAGAGATTCTATTTTCTAAAAAGAGACAAAAGTCCGTGATGTAGTTTTCCACAACAAATTGTGTAAACAGCTATAAGAAGTACCAAGGAAATGTATTTCCCAGGTGTGGGTGGGTTTCTGAAGAAATTTTCATTTGAGTAAACACACACTAAGGCTGGCTCCATTGGTAACACACTCTTCACAGCATGTGTTTTTCATGAATGTTAGGGCTGAAAAGCTTTGGTGGTTCTTAAGCACAATCTGTCCATTCATATTTTAGTGGATAATGAAAAGCATGGGTTGTCCTAGGCCATCTGTAGCAGAGTTTGAGCATGTTTTAATTGGGACCATGAAAAATACTGCACATGGGGAAAAAGTGGGGGTGAAACTTAAAACTGCCATTTTAACCATGACATTAGGGCATAGGTAAGGACAACATACCTGCTTTAGTTGCTTTTCTAGTTTTTCTTTCTCCATCTGACAAGCTTTTATCTACAGGGGGAGAAACATTTGTTTATCAGGAAAAGTCCAAGTCATTGGTTTCAAAACCAGTCTTGAGCCAGCTGTCGTCAGTGACCTACTCAGAAGCCCAAGAGGAGAGGTACTGATAGCAGTCTTGCCAGCAAGTCATACTTTTTCCCTCAAGATATGCACTGATTCTATCTTAACATCTTTAAGTGAAATTTACAAAGCTGAGTAGTAGTTCTACATTGTTATTCCTGTCTATTTAGCCCACTATAATTCTTAGCCTTGGAGTTGTCTATTTTAAGACACATGTAGAAATGCCTTCTTTGGATTGCTGAATGAATCTACAATTGGACAGCCTGACATTCAAAGGATCCTACCATGAGGTTTAGTGGATGCATATGCACTTTACACAGGCCAGGCACTGATCTATATGCTTAATGTATGATAAGTTCTCGAAGCTCCCCAATGCCCTCATGTGACACTTTATATTATCACCCCATTGGAGAGATGAGGTACTGAATAAGTTGTTCAAAGTCACACTGCTCTGCTTTCTGTCTTTTAACTTTTTAAGGCCCAATTTTAGCATCATCTTGATGGGGTTCTTTCTACACCTGATGCTCCCAGAGAAAGAGAAAGCTGGCTTGGCTTTGACTCTTTAGTCATACCATTGTCATCCCTATACTCCACATTCTATATTCCTATAAGGAAGGCATGGGCAAATGTCCTGTGGCCTGCAAGAGAATTTCTAAGTCTTGCCCATTGGAACTACTCCCTCCTCCCTTCACCCTCACATTTAGCCTTGAATGTTTACTATGTGACTTTTCAGCCCAGTGTACACTATGTATAATCAATTCTTGCTGTTTGTAGCAGATATGATCTATAAAGTCATCACAAACATTGAACCAGTGCTCCTGGGGGAAATTCAAGGTTAGGTTCCTGTGAATCTCTGGTTGCAATATTTTGTTTCAACTAATCGATACATAACCTTGTTTGATGTGTATTGCTGCTTAAAGACTCATTATTTAATATATATATATATCTATAATGTATATATTATATATAGTTGATTCATTAACACAACTCATAGTCACCAGCCATATAACTTATGCCAATACAAAGTTTACACACTTGTTCTCTCTGTAATGGCAGCCATCTCACATTTAGGGACCCTGGGCAGTGCTTTAGCACTAGTTGCGAGGCTGAACTCACCAAAGTGAAATCACCAAAAACAAACAAACAATAATCCAGAGAACCGTGGCCCTAAAAAAGACCACAAAAAGGCACAATACAGTATACCAACTGAAACAAGAGGGTCAGCGGAGGGAGTTGAGGCAGAAGAGGGGGTAAAGGGATTGAAAATGATCAAGATGTGTGATGTGTGTATCAATTTCCCAATCAAATATCATTATTCTGTGTCACAAACATACAGCAATTAAGCAGCGTAAGAAGGCAGAGCCCCATGCAGTAGACTTCAGCTGTGGACACGTCATGTGACCCAAGTTTGGTGCTGCACGGTTCGTGTTTGTGAATACATCATGAAAACACCATAAATATTGATTTGGGGAGTAGACAAATTCATAAATACAGAATTTGCCAATGATGAAGCTAGCCTGTGTGTCTTTCAGGACATCATGAATCCTTTAACTGTAAGGACCAGTTTTTTATCACCTTGTAGCACACGGTAGAATGCTTTGCAGCATGAAAAGGTCGAAGTTAGATTGCAAGAAACTGAAAGTGGCACACAAATTTTACCGTTAAATGAAACTGTTAAACATGACTCCTTTGACAGAACACAATTACAAAATGCTTTTGAGCCACGATTTGGGCTGGGTGTTTTTATGGAGGTTCTCACCCCTGTCCTGGCCCCCTTACAGACAAAACAATGGAGAAGACGTGAGGTGGTTACCTTTATTCATATTTCCTAGGTGCGCACACGGAGCAGGGTTAGGTGATTTGCTTTGGTTTTAATGAACATTCTAGATATCATTTGGCCTTTTTCATTTTACAGAGAGGAAAAGGAAGCATAACAGCAAATGAATTGCTCAAGTCCACCAACAATTGAGTGACACAGGAGCCAGGATTACAGGAACTTTCCCCTACTCGGCTCCTACTTTTAAGTACCCTTAGTATCTTTCACTTCACTACATTGCTTACTTACCCATTGTTATTGGCTTAAAACATCCTAAGTGATAAAATGAATATACTCTGGGATGAAACTAGTGCCAGAGTAATTTGACATAAAAATTCCTTTTAAACTTCAGTTGAACATTAGTAACATGCTACTCAAGAAAGATAATATCAATTATTTTTATTGTACCATGACATTTAATCTGCTGTTAATACATGCAATGTAGATCATTGTCAATGCACTATATCTCTTTGGGAATTCTATTATTTTTTTTCTTGGAGTGAATGATTTTTGAAAAAAATATGGGGATATTGTTATTTAAAAAATTTTTCTATTTACTCATTTTTATTTATTTATTGTTTTGGAACCAGAAATTGAACTCAGGACCTCACACTTGCGAGGCAGGTATAGTACCAGTTATATCCCCGGCCCAAAAGAAAATTTTTGATAGTTTGATATATTACTTAGATCTAAAGATTGGTCTTTCACTTATAAACACAATTTTGCCATACTAGGCTTAGACAACGTATTTATTTTCTTGATATTAACAGAAAGTTATTTTACAGATTAAGATTACCTATGGGTCATAACCTAAAATGTTAAGTAGATACATATATGCTGCTGACTGGACTAAAAGTTCTGTAAAGAAAATAGCCAGTCTTAGACACAAATTTACCATCAATTTGAACTTCAAATAGTCTAATAAATAAAATTAACATATGACTGAAGTAAAATTATTATTTGTGCACTGGCAACTTAAAGCAAATTAAGGCTACTTTGCATGTAAAAAATAAAAATTGAGTGAGTAATTTCTTCAAGAATAATCAAAACATTTTCTCACCCATGTTTTATACATTATTTATTAAGTTGCATAAATTATTCTCAGAAAACTATCTAATTATATTTGTATCCTCTATTTTGTATTTTCATTCCTCTATTTTGTTTCTCCTAATTTCTTAGAAAGGAAATGGTTCCAGCCAATAGTTTTCAATATAAAATTAAGAATTTCAAGCTAATCCTTGAAAAAATATGAGGGAAAGAATTCAATTTAATTCATAATATACTTTTTATGAGGAAGAAGAAATGAGTAACAGTTTAAAATTTGTCTGAAGACTAAAAGTCTTCAAGCTAAAGAGCTACTGTAGCATGTCTCACACATTTCCTCTTTATTAAAAAGCACTGCATGACTTTGCAAATCAAAAATGTCGTGGTTTATTTTATTTCCTTAAGTAGAAATTATGTTGGCTACATTTTCCTTCATTAGCATCAGTATTTACCCACTGTGGCAACTTCCTGAGTCTACTTTTAATATATTCTATTACACTTAATTTTAGTTTGCTTACATTTAATAGATTCTATTCCAATAAACTGGCTTCCTTGAAACTGCTCTAGTTAGGCTAAATCTGAGTTAGCAAAATCCTAAAGTTTCACTAGTCAAATACATGGCATTTAGAAAAATGTGTGTTTTTAAAAGATAGGAACATTCCAACGCAACTCTTCAAAGATAGTGACAAGAATTTAGAAACCACTTCATTATATTTGAGCAGTAGGTAGTTCGACTCCCATTTTACCAAGATAAATATTATTTTAAAAAAGATCACAAGAACCGTAATTTATAAAAGACTTTGGAATCCTAGTTCTTCAGCAATTCCTTAACACTCTTAAGTTAAAAGCAATTTCCAATCATTATCATCTCTTTACAAGATTGTGCAAGAATGATTTCACACCAGGTGCTGCCCTTTCAAAAACATCCAATGTCAATTAACAGAAATAAAAAAGACTTCAATATTTTTAAAATGAGAAAGTAAAAATAAAACACACATGTGTTTCGCAGATTACTTTGTGTAGACTTATACCTGAAAACTCAGCCTGTTCAACTGGGATTGAGAAGTTTGATTAATTTGCTGTAGCTCTTCTTTCTCCTGATTAAGTCTTTCTCGATCTGAGCGCTCCTTTTTAAAGTCTTCTTCATATATTTGCACCTAAAATATATTAACTTGCTGTTACTGTTAGCTTACTTTTCTCTTTGGACATTTAAATGACTTCAGAAAATGTATTATCTGGGTCTTTGCAATGGGAGGCATTCCTACCTCTGTTCATGACTATTTCTTCATGGTAGGATGGAAAGTACACATGATTACCATTTTATCTTTCACTTTCAGAGTGAAAGTCCTTTAAGTTTTCCTCCTTGAGTATGCATCCAGAATTCAGAAATGAATAAACAACTTGTTTATGTTTTAAAAAGAATTCCTCTCATCTACTCTTCTGCTGTGTGGTCTGTTTGTTAATCACATCTGCCTAATTTTAGGTGTTACTGCTTCGGAACAAGTCCCCCCTTCCCCAACACTGGGCTCTGAGGTAGGAATACTGCTGGAACTTCTCCAAGACGGCTGACTGGCAGTAGCTGTTAAGTGGAGCCATGAAATACAGACATGGCAAAGTTTCTAAATATAAATTTTGAGTTAAGTATGGAAATAAAAGGTTGATGAGTGTGGAAAATCAAAACATGATTGCTGAAAGGTATTCAAGAGTTTTATCTTCTATGAGTAATTCTTGAGATATTTTACTAGAACACATCATAAACAGTATTCCATATATTCCAGAAAAGTGACCAAACTTTAAAAAAAAAGTTATTGCTGTTGAGTGATGATTTGGAAACTAGCCTATGAAACTATACAAATCAATTAAACTTAGAAAATTAAACAAAAGATTTTCTTTATGACCAAGACTTAAAGTACTATTTATATGGAAACCCCACAGGGATTAAACCCAGTCTCAATCACTGAGCACCAATTCCAACCATTCAGAGCTGGACTGCTGTGGAACACTAATTTGTTGCATCATTATTATTGTTATTATTATTGGTGTACTAAGGATTGAACTCAGGGGACACTTTACCACTGAGTATATTCTCAGCCCTTTTTATTTTTGAGACAGTCTTGCTAAATTTACTAAGCAGCCCTTGAACTTGCAATCCTCCTGCCTCAGCCTACCATGTATCTGGGATTATAGGTGTCTGCCACTTTACCCAGCTCACTTTTATCAGGAGCAGCTCAAGAAATTTTAACTAGAGAAGTAACCATTTAGGTCAATAATAACAGAATAAAATGCAAAGGCAAGAGAAAAAATTAAGTATTGCATATAGCTCTTGACAGATACAAATGCTGTTTTTGATAGAAGCATTACAACAAAGATACTTGCTGCCAGTTGAAATTTTTATTTTATTCTTTAGTTTAGAGCTGAGGTTCAATTTCAGACACAAACTAATACCCTGTCAATGATTATCTGTGACATTTTCAACAGCAGACGCCCATCTGGTCAGAATTGAACACTCTAGCTGTGAGAGGTGTCATCACTTCATGCAGGTAGAGACCAAGATTCTAACTCAGTTTCTTTGTGAATTCAAAGCCTCCAGTGTTTCATGTGGGACTTGGTGATGTAATAACTATAGGTGCCTGATTAGAAACCTGCACAGTTAAGCTGCAGAAAGTTAGCAATAGGGCCATCCCATAACTAAGTAGATGAATTTTGGTTAAATCTTGGTGATCATGGAAGAAAGGACACATGCCACTCTATATCAGATTCCAGCTAAAGCATGACTGTACCTCCATGCGTCAGAGCAGCTGTTTCCCATGGGTATAATCATGTGGGCACCAAAGATGATTCAAGTGTCTGAACATAGGCAGCACTCCTACTCCCCCAAAGAATCCTGGCTAGCACCAACAGTACTTTAGGAGTTGAAAATTTGACAGAGTTTCAGCAATCTAAGGATTACCCTTATTTTCTTCATGGATTACTAAGTCATATACATGATCTAAATGTAATGAAGTACATTATTCAAATGTGATTGCTAACAGAGAAAACAACTTCACCACCAAGTGCTCTGAATTATTTAGCCCTGTCTGTATGTAGGCTACTTCCTATGAACTAACAGCAATAAAGTAAGTTAACAATTACACAATTGCTCAATTAGTCCGTGTATTGCAACAAGAACATTGCTAAAGACATCTGCTCAGGCAAAACTAGTCAACTAATCACATTGAAAAAGATCAGAAAAATAATACTTTCCATCCCTTTACTATGTAACACTCTCTGCTCCACATTTTAGTACAATATTGTCAATTTGTACTTCAGGGATTGTGATTCCTTTATACAGCTTATGTTTGTTGATATCACCATGGACTGCTCTAAGTCTTTTACTCAATTGGTTTATTCAGTCTCTCAGAGGAAAAGAAATGCATAGCTGATCACCCAGGAAGGAAAACTCCAGTTAGCTGAACTAAATTTAAATAGCTGAGGCAGTGCTATGTCCTTGCTGTCTTACGTTGATCAGTGTAGAAACTGTAGATAGCACATCCAAGTACTTGCTGTCCACTTGGCAGTAGTGAGTGAGGTCTGGTGAACAGGGAGGAGGGAGCTGTTGTGCATCAACACACTGTTGGTGGTACCATGCATGTGTGTGGGTAGCTCAGCACATCTGGCTCTTCAGTAATTATAATCACAGCAAAATACTCTTTTTAAAACTGCACTTATTGTTCAAGCCAACAGCTTGGAGATGACCGCCCTGCTGTTATTATTTTCTGAAAAGAGTTTGGGTGAGCAGTGTTTTCAAAACAAATCATGCCTACATGAAATTCTGTAGTCTCAGGACCAACAGAATCTCACCCAAAGGTTAAGTCGGTTGCTCCTTTTTTAACTGTGTGATCTTGGACAAGCCATTTAACCCATCTGAAGCTCAAGTCCTTCTTTTATAAACTATAGGAGTGCACTAGCTGGTCTCCATTCTTCCTATCAAGCTTTAAAATTAGATAATTCTAATTAAAAGCAATGTGAAAACCTATGACATATTTTGAACAATAGGACACCCAAACATGTCCAAAGAAGCATGAACAATGTGCCCAGTGTTCTCCCCATAGTCATGCCACTTCCAACTTCTCACCTGCTGTTTGAGGACTTCCATTTCCGTTATCATCTCTGCATGGCTGCACTCGACTTTGGATTTCCCAGAACAGTCCTCGGAAAATGAAGAGCTCTCAAGTTTCAAGACATCCTGAAGGGCCTATGTTATAAAATGAGCACACTGTTGATTTGAGACTTGCCACACCCTGTGAACTCCTCTGTAACAGCTACACTTGCCTCTCATCCACCGACAAGCATTTCATTTCCAATGCTGCTTACATGACTGAGTAGCTTTCCTTTCTCTGATTTTCTTCACAGGTATATTTTCAGAATTTCTGTCTTTTCTCCAAGACGATGCCTATTTACTCATCCTGCATCATCATATTGGGGGGATTAACGTTGGACACCCCACCACCTGGCTAATTAAAAAAGGAAACCTTACATAGAGCCTTTTTGCGGATTCCCTGCTTCAATGAAATACATATTCTAACAGTGATACTCGAATTATGGGGAAGATCAAAAGGATCATAAGCTCCCATCCCTGAGCATTGACCCCAGAGATGCTGAATCAGTAAACCTAAGAACAGGGTCCAAGAAATGGTATTTTGCAAAAGCTGATGTTCCTGGTCCTGAGTGATGTTTTGAGTAGTATTCTGCTATGTAACCATACCATGCCCCTAACATGAAAGGGAAATTCACAGATACATGAATTCATGCAGATTCACTCTCTTTCCCGTTGTGCCACTCATGTGTTGTCATCCTTCAGGATATCATGCCCTGGCCTAGCCACAGTTCTATTTTTTCCCTATTAAAACATCTAGTAACTCACTGCAGGGCGGGGTGACATGTACTAAAACCTGGTGTTTTTACTGTGGAGTGAGGGGCTACAGAAATTCAGAGATAAATATGTTCATCAACAAGATCATCACCCTTACTTATTAACTGTTTATGTTCTCACATGGTCTATACTTAAATCTTATAAAAGACATTGCTTCCATTTTAAGCACCTATATATAGAACCAGGAATGATGGCCCATGCCTGTAATTCCAGCACTCTGGGAGGCTAAGGCAGGAGAGTCACTAGTTCAAGCTCAACCGGGGCAATTTAGCAACTTAGTGAGACCCTGTCTCAAAATACAAAATAAGAAGGATGGGGAGGTAGCTCAGATCCAAGGCCCTGGGTTCAATCCCAAGTACTGAAAAAAAGAAATCTTTAGTTCAT
This sequence comes from Dasyprocta punctata, assembly GCA_004363535.1. Taxonomy (NCBI): domain Eukaryota; kingdom Metazoa; phylum Chordata; class Mammalia; order Rodentia; family Dasyproctidae; genus Dasyprocta; species Dasyprocta punctata. Next base: position 30,870 of record RJWM01018840.1, read on the forward strand.
AATGACTTCAATAAAAGTGACTTTTACATCTTGTGACGGAACACTTCTCATCCTCCAGTGGCTTTAGAGACACAATATAATGATTTGCTCATGAAGCAAATGAATCCTTCGTACAAGTAGAAAAGGTTCATTTTCAGAGTCCTAAGAAGAATTTACTTCCTCTGTGACTATTTCTTTAGTAAGTATTTCAGTGGTATTCACTTGATGACATCAATAATAGCTCATCCCCTTGCATTGCTCTACAGTATGGTCATAAAAGTCAGAAAGGAAAAGCATGTCTGTGGTTCTGAGTAGGTGTTATTAGACTGGGAATTTCCTAGTAGAATGCTTTAGAATCCACAGATACTGTCCAGCCTGACATAAGTATCATTTTTAGGAAGTTGTATGAGAAATAAGGACTTTCTTCTTCCTCCAGTAAGAATTTAGAGAAAGAACAAAATTACTTTAATAATTTATGTCTTGTCTTATTTGTGTGTGTGTGTGTCTGTGTGTGTCTGTGTCTGTGTGCATGTATGTGTGTGTCCCAGGTCCTCACATATGTGAAGCAAGAGTTCTACCGGAAGTAAATCACCAGCCTTGTTGAAATTTGTATGAAGCTACACATATATAGGAAATATCAGAATAAAAATTAAACCAATTATATGAGTAGTTGTAGTGGAGAGCATGTAGGACTCGGTAAGCCAGATGGATTCTGCTAATCTGTAAGTCAGCCTATGTCTTACACCCACAATGAGACCTTTTTGTAGACCTTGTTACTTGAATATTCTGGTCTACCTTTCATATGATTCAGTGTTTTAGAAACTTTCATATGAGTCATATATGAAATGCGAGTCTAATAGTCATGTACACCATCTTTGGGTTTTCAGACTTCCTTAAGCAAACCCCTCTAACTCACTCTAGAATAAGTTATTTGCCATTGGTGCTGACGTATTGAACCCACTCACCCGTCTCACAATGCTGGGATCTAGACAAATCAATTTTGCCTGTGGGTGGCCCTGAAAGAACAGCCTTAGAGAATATTCATGTTGGTTAAACAGCTGTCTTCTCTGTAAGAATGTGATAAAACAGAACCCGTGGATATTGTCTTCAAAGCAAATGTTGCATTGAGTACACAACATTTTGTAAACTTCTGAAAAACATGCTAATTACTAAGTTGATGTTATCAGTCTCTGCTGGGTGAAGGGGTGAGCAGGCAGCCAACCTGTGCAAGAAGGAAAGGCACAAGGCCTCATGCTGTGAGGGCTGGAGGGCACAATCAGGTGCTTATGTCAAAATTTTCACTATGTATCATAATCATAAAAAATCATCTATCTGTTTTAAAATAGAAAAGTAATAACATTTTACATTTCGTTAGGTCCTAATATGATGTGCTGAAGGAGGAAGAAAAATCTCTTTACACAACTTGTCACTTTGCAGTTAGGTTTTTTAGTGACAGTTTAAGGTGTAGACAGGTAGGATGCATCTTTCTGGCTTTCAGCACCTTTTTTTTTTCTCACTACTCATCAGTAAAATATTATGTATTGCCTTAATGTAGGATGATTAAATGATCAATCTCTCATGCAAAATTGGCTATGGAACATATTGTGCACTAGCTAATTAAATTCATTACTTTGTCTCTTCATCCTCCCAACCCACTCAATAAAAACTTAAGAACTTACAGTGAGAAAAGCCTCGTTCTCAGGGCACACCAGTGAATGAAATGGAAAAAGCTCAGGGCCATATCGTGTTAGCATTGTAAGTTCCATTCCTCACAAAAACGCCTATTATATTTTGCAACTGCATAGTTATAAAGATGAATATATAAAGTATGAAAACCTGTTTACAAATTAAAAACATACTTTTTCTTCTGATTTTCAGAGAACCAAGACCTATTCATAGTAAATATACTGTGGAACTCGAACACTGTGCCTAGGACACTAGGCGAAATTTCTACTATCAAAAAATCCTGTCTTCAGGGAACTTACAATCAAAAGTGGGAGGCAGAAAACAGATAGGATAATACATATGAGACACCAACATATATTAGGTAGTAATAGATTCCAAGAAGAAATTAAATTAAGCTGTAGGAAAAATAGAAAAAGTAATTTAAATTAGAGAAGTCAGAAAAGTCCTCTTTGAGGTGACACTTGTATAAAGACATAAATTTTACTCAACTTATTTTTCTTGAGATTTTATAATTAAAATCATCAGAATTATAAAAATTACTAGTTTTCTCATTTTAAAAAATTCTGTTAACTGTACATACAGATGCAACAAAAATGATGCGCATACAGGGACATGAGCAATAAAGCAGTTTTTGCCTGTGGTAAAATCTATAGTCTAGAGAGCCGGGCGTGGTGCGCACGTATTTAATCCCAGCACTCGGGAGGCTGAGGTAGGAGGAGTATTGTGAGTTCGAGGCGGCTGGGGTTACAATGTGAGGGCAAGGCCGGCCTGAGCTACACAGTGCGACCCTGCCTCAAAAAACCAGGGCTGGGAGTTTGGCTCAGCAGCTTACGTGCCTGTCAGGCAGGCGTGAGGTTGTGAGTTCAATCCCCAGTGCCAGGAAAAAAACAAAAAAACAAAACAAAACAAAAAAAACTATAGTCTCTATATCCTGGTGCCTACATTTAGGGAAATGAGCTAGAGAATGTCAGAAAACTTAATATGGTGCAAAAATGGAAGGACTTTAAAACAGAACTCCAATTATCCTTTGTTTTTCTAACTTCTCTGTGGAGGACATTCCAACAAAGAATATCAGGGAAAAATGTATTTGCCCTGTAATTTTATGTTTGAACATTTTCTTTTACTCTTAGAGGCCCAGATCCACTGTTGATGCAGTTAGCCTCCACTTTTCCATTTTTTCTCGGATGACTTGTGCCCCAGGCAGATCTAACCTAGTGACACATTTGTAAAGCATCTTGTCAACAAACAAGTGCGTACTTGGCACTCTGAGGACCCTTAAATGATGCTTCTGAACACTAATTGACTACAACCAAGAGAACTCAGTCTAAAATTAAAAAAAAAGAATTGAACATGTTTCAAAGGTCAAGCATCTACTTCTGCTGCTACAGGAGATAATTTTTGTTACTTTGACCATGAAATCTCTAGTTACAGATGTGTTTTTCAACCCAACCAGCTGTTACAACATGTTCCACATGTGGCTTTGCTCTTAGAAAAAAAAGTCAGCAGAAAAGAATTTATATTGTTCTCTAGAAAATTAGTTCCTAAAACACCCTTCTATACACACACACACACACACATCACCGTCATCATCATCTTTTTGCAGCGTTTCATATTTCTTTCCTTGAAGAGTTAAGTTGGAGCCAAAGACTAAACCATTTCATGACCCAAAAACCTGATTTTTCCTCCTGCCTCCTGGTTTTAGGTTGATTGTGGGGAGAGTTCTGTGGCATCCTTGTGTTTGACATTAAGCGTGCTTCAATGCACTGGGCATCACAAATGCCCCACGGTGACTATTTTAAAGAACAATTTGTTTCCTCAAGAAGATTTTGCAGTTGACCAAGAGATTTGTTATTGTACAGACACCCACTTGCTTTATCTGGCTTTTCAAACTACACAAAAGAAATGTCCTTACTATCTCTTATACTTTCTCCTCCTTTTCTGTTTTTCATGATGAACTTTTGCAGAAATATGAAGTCCCTGAAGCCTCCTTGGCCAAGTACGGCTGGAAGCTGAATGCTGACTGGTAGTCAGAGACCATCCTGGGCTTGAAGTTACATTCTGTGCAAACTGTGAGGCTGGGAGTCACACACAGCTTAGATTTTGTGGTGACTCTCAGGGGAAACGTGCTGATCTACAGAAGCTTTCATGCTGGCCTCCCATGCTTAACCCGGCCTGGTACCTTATTAAGGCGTTTTATTTCACATTCATAATGTTCCCTCTTCTTATTGGCAAGAGCATTTTTTTCCTTCAAAAGCTTATTCTCTTTCTTCAATTCCTGTATTTCTTCATTTAGGTTTTCCTTTTCCTTCTGAAGTAAAGAGCAAGAAAATAAGATGAAAATCAATAATGGCCAAAGGAGATGATACTATAAGAATCCTTCTACATCAGATGCTGGGGCCTATGGAGGGGGTCACCCTTCTGAAATACAGCACAGATGGGCCCTGCAAGATCTTCTCTTAACATTCATTTGAGCAATATTCTTTGCCGGGAGGACAGAGTTAGGACTGAAGATTTTTTTCCTGCATAAAACCTTGGTGCCACCTCTCAGAAGTCTGGGGACCCCAGAAAAAGATAGCAAAATCTCCAATCCTCTTTTTCAATAGTCAACTAAATGATTCTGCCAAATAATTATTGGTTGATGATGTATTGTTGTGAGATGATGAATGCACCATTGAGGAAAAGAAGTTGAATATCCTAAAATGCAAAATTTGTTGTTGCAACAGAACAATACTAAATATCTCAAAACCCATGCCTGTGTAATTCTGTACTAGTCAAAGGGAATAAATTTGAGACAAATAAGACTGTTCACTAAAGATAATTACTCAGAGCACAGGATTACTATGATTATTATTTTTAAAGCAAAAAAGATCAGCTATTCCAACTGCTCATACTTCCATGTTTTAGATCATCAGGAAGTCTAATGTTTTAAATAATTGAGAGTTAGTTTTTTGGACACTGACAGGTTCTGGGCTCTGACATTTATACATCACTTATCTCTTAATTTTATGTTGTAGGCAGTAAAATTTTGGGGGACTAAATTGGATTCTTAATGAGAATGTGGTCTACTAAAATAAATATTTCAGAATATAGGTAACTTAAGATGAGAAAATAGCTAATATATATGTGTTAAAGTAATGAATTCTTTTATTCACTGGTATTTCCCCAAGCAGTCTACTTTAGGCAATCATTTTCTTTAAAAGTGGGAAGTTTTCCATTTGCTCTTATTTAAATGAAGTGAATTTATACACTTGGAAAATGAACCAGTCATTTTTTTATTTAGCATAATCTAAAAGAAAAGATTTCAACAGGAAAATGAGTTGGAATGCAGCAAGGAAAAATTACTAAGATTCCTCATCAGGGGATGTATTTGGAACAGGAAGAGACTGCCACAGAGCAGAAAGGGAGTCTTCCCTTTCCCTGACTCACTTTGACAAAACCATTCTCAGCCCAGTAAGCAAACCTGGACTGGCATTGTCTGCTGATTTTAGCCATGGCCTTAAAATTAGTGTATGTTTTTGAATATTGGCAATGCCTCACAATAGTAGTGATAAGACTTCACCTGAGAATATTCACACTTACTATCTTTTTAATGTTTTTTTTTAAACTGTGCCTGAAAAAAAAGAAAAAAAGACACTTTTAGAGTTTAATGTTTCTTTCTCATTTTCTACTATAGCCATGAAGTTCAATCACTGAAAGTAAAACCAGTGAAAAAGAAAAATAGAATCCATTTTAAAAGAAATTTGTCATCTCAATTATCACCATGTAGTTCTTAGCAGGAACTGAGAAAGCCTTAGAATTTCAAGGCGGGACCCAAGTTCCATCCTCAAAGTACTACTTTATGAATGTTGCCAAGTCTTGCAGCCTTCTTTACACCTTCACTTTCCCATTTACTCCCATCCAGAACTAAGGAGTGAACCCAGGGAGTTCTTATTTTATTTAATATTGAGACAAGGTCTCATTAAATTGCCCAGACTGGTCTTGAATTTGTGATCCTCCTCCCTCAGCCTCCTGAGGAGCTGGGATTCCGGGAGTGCGCCAAGCTCATCTTTATATGGCAAACATATCTTCCTCAAAAATGGGCCCACAAAGTTAAACGAGATAAAGATGGTTACATGCGTCCTAAAACGCTTTACTTACTTATTTATTTAGGTAGCAGGAAGCGAACTCAGGACCTTGCGTTTACCAGGTAGGCGTTTATGCTACTGAGCTATATCCCCGGCCTTAAAATGTTTTATTTTTATGAGTATGAAAGCAGCACCTGCCAGGCACAGCGCTGCATACCTGTAAACCTCGTTACTCAGAAGGCTGAGGCAAGAAGATCACAAGTTCGAAGTAAACCTGAGTAATTTGGGAGACCTTATCTCAACGTAAAGATAAAAATAAAAACAAAAATAAAAATGGCTTGGATGGGATGTAGTTCAGAGGTAAAGTGCCCAAGAGTTTGCACAGTAGCACAAGAAAAAAAGAAAGTAATCCCTGTAAACTGGAAAGCCACGGTACAATTTGCACTCCTAATATCACTAGTAATCAAAACAGCACACGTGAAAAGGGGAAAAAATTTTTTTTCTCCTAGACTGAGATGCCTTATATAGCATCTAATCCACGGGTTACTTCCCTTTACCCGTAGGCCTGGCAAATTGTGGTTATTGCGTAACACATGAGGAAGCCAGCGTCATCTCCCTCCTCTTCCAGAGAAGCGACCCTATCGATGGCGCTTGAAGACTTGCGTAACCCACACACACCCTCGCACCGGGCTCTGCTCAGCAGTGAGCTGATTTTAACCAAACCGTAGGGTTTTGGCGGGAAACCACCCCCAACTTTCACTCTGATCCTTTTTATGAGGGTTCCACCCACCTCTAGCTGCGGATCCTGGGTCCGGTAGCGCGGCCTGACGTCCACCCTCTGACTGTGTGGCCGCTCCCGCTGCAGCCTCTCCCTCTCCAGCGTGCCCCAGACTCTTTCTGCGGCGACCAGTTTCGTTTTCAGTTCTGTGAGCTGAGGAAGTCAGTCACAGACAGTTGCAGACACCTGTTCTGAAGCCCCCACTTCCCGGGGAATTTGTTCCCAGACTTTGCACTTGGGGACAGATATGTCCCTCTCCAAAACGTCCCCTGAGAAGTTCCACGACCCAGTGCCCATAACACAGATCAGAGGACTTGGATTTTTAAAAGAAGCTTGGTCGATGGCGAAGAGCATACACCTTACATGGAAACAGCGTTTGGATCCACCCACCACCCTGCTTCGGAGGGAGTGGAGACCTAGACTGGTGGCCTCTGCTGTGTGACCTGCTCTCAGCCCTCGGGAGGGGCCTTGGCTGATCAGGACGCAGGGAGAACAGCTTGCACCAGGAAAAGCAGACATGGCCTTTATTCTCTCGAATCTGCATCACTTGACCTCTTGCTAGATGCCAAATTAGACTTCAGGACCAGTGAAAGAACCACTTCTTCCAAGAAGGCAATGATACCCATTAAAAACATTTGTTTTCACACCCCTGCCTGCAAGCAGTTCAGGAAAGCAGCTTGGACATTCTCTCTGAATCTTTGTCTTTAAAATCTGCAGTCCTCAAAACACTCCCAAATACATACTGCAAGGCACCCTGATTTATTGCCTGGTGCAGTGGGAACCTTACTGTTCACCTTCTAAATTTAATACTTCTGAGTATCAAAATGGGGAACAGTGCTGTTGGATTACTCACTTGTGGTCAAATTTCTTAATGCTGAGTTCTTTAGGGGAATTTACTTTCTCTTTTTGAAGACAAAATACTTTTAAATTATAAACTGACTTCTAACTACTCAAGATTTTCTCCACAATGTTCCTTTCTACCAAAGCCAAAGCTTATTGACAATGCATGTGCTTTGGGGTGTGGGGGAGATTCCCTTTCACTTTCACTGTTAGCACTGTTTGTTTCTTTATGAAAAAAAAGCTGATGCAATTTAATTACAGAATTACAAGCCAGGTGTGGTGGTGCACAAATCCCAGCATTTGGGAGGCTGAAGGGTTCCTATGAGTTCAAGGCCAGCCTGGGTTGCATAGCAAGACCCTGTCTCCAAAAAAAAAAAAAAAAAAAAAAAAAAGAAAGAAAGAAAGAATTACAGTCTTAAGCCTTTCATAACAGCATAGATTTGGAACTGTCCTTAACCTCAGCTACATAACAAAACCTGTGTATTTATGGTGCCTAGTAATACAAGGTGGGCCAGGAGACTCCACGTGAGGTAGAATAATTGTGCATGAGAACTCTTGAGTCATCACCTGAGGCTATTTTTAGCATATTTCTTTAGCAATGCTCAAGACAATTCAGTCACTGTCCTTTAATTTTCAGTACCAAGAAGCCAATAATGCACTCATCACCTCCCCACAGCCCCTCACTTTTCAGCAGCTGAGAATCCACAAGTCTCTTTTAGCTGAAATCAGTGAGAATCTTCACATCCTTGGTCCCACCAGGATTACAAAAACCCCAAACAGAGAGAAGTTTTTACCTTTCTTTCATACAACTCTTTCATATTTCTAAATTGCTGATCCCATTGCTGATTAACTTCCAGGAGCTAAAATTAGTAAAATTTAGTAAATTAATAAAATATTTCTTCTCATTTGGAAGTGTGGGAAACATGTAGTTACTTTTTGAGTTTGCTGAGATTTTGGAAGCCATAGGAGGTCACAGTATTCCTTCCAGTAAGTTCTAGTTGGACTTGAACGGTTTAGTCAGACACTTTCACACCTTTTCATGACTTTTTCACCTATGAAAAACTATTACGAATTAGATATATCTTGACAAATCAGCTGACCAGTTGGTTAGCCACTTTAACTTCTCTCATTTGAATTTCCGTCATCTTTTTGAATGTAACTAGAATCTGTGAAAACTGTAAGTATGGGTAATTTTTTGTAAGATGTATTAGTGAATTGCTGCCAATTTATAAAATGTCTTTTCTCAAACTTTTATATACTTTTCTATGTGCTTATACTGACTGTTATAATGAATTGTCTAGCTTCAAAAGAAATTCATATTAAAGTCTATTAACTGGTACTCATTTGCTCAGAATAATGAGCTTCAAAAGATTAACACATTATCTATGATATGTACTCAGTGAATGGATATCATGGTTTTGAAAGTATAGATTTTCAAGGAATAATATCTTTACTACAAGGCAATATTTAATGCCAATGCTTTAACAATTTTAAAACTGTCTTCTAAGTAGAAGCAACAACACTAAGACCGGTTTCAGTTTATTTTTTTGTAGGGGAAGTTTGCACTTTCCTATATTAATAGAAAATATGGCACTTACCAATACGGGACAGACACCAAGAATATAGTTACAATGATCAAAAACTGGCAAAACTGTCTCTTAATTGCATCCAGAAAAGCAGTTACAAACTAGGTAACTCTTATGGTGGAAATAGATGTGGTTATTTAATATACAGTTACATAATATTATTGTACAAAGATATCTGATCTGTTGGCATTTTGAAGACTTTCTTTTGCTATAGTAACATTACTCCGCTACTGTTCAGTAATTCCCCAGAAGGGGATAATATTGTATGCAGTATCAAAGAGAAGTAGAGAATGCCATAGGAGAGAACATAAAAGATACAATACACAGAACAGATGAGAAAAGGAATTTCAAAATTGATGACATATGGAATGCTAAAACTGTTACACTTTTCACTCT
>RJWM01018841.1:0-40130 GCA_004363535.1 Dasyprocta punctata
CTCTCACCCACCCCCGCTCCCACTCTCTCCTACTCTCACTCCTTGTGTTTCTTCTTATGCTTCTTTTTCTTTTTCTTCTTCTTTGCTGCCTTGTTGTCTTTTGAGGTGTGCCTTGCCCTTTTGCCTGTATCACTCTCAGAGTCTGAGCTGTCAGAGTCAGATGACTTCCTGTCTCTATGTTTCTTTTTCTTCTTTTCCTGAAAATAAAATTTAAAAATTCAACATTGTATTAGATTTTAGAAAATTACACAGCTCTGCCTGCAAGGTGCATTCCTGTTATCCCAGCCCTCCTGAAGGTAGAGGCAGGACAGTCAAAAGTTTGAGTCCCACCTGGGCAACTTAAATGACTTAGCAAGACCACTGAGCGGGGGAATTGGGGATGTAGTTCACTGCAAAGAACCTGAGTTCAATCCCCAGTTCAACAAAAAAACATATGGACCAAGTGTGGTGGCTCATGCTTAAAATCCCAGCACTTGGGAGGGTGAGGCAGGAGGATCTCTGTGAGTTAGAAACCAGGCTGGGCTACATAGTGAGTTCAAGGTCAACCTGAACTACACTGTGAGACCCGGTCTCAAAAAAACCAAAATTTAGGACTTGTGACTTCCAGCTTGGGTTTGCTAGATCCTGTTACCAGGGAAAATCACCGCCATCAATTAATGAGCCCCTACCTGCTATCCTTAAACACTTATCTCACTTTCACAACAACCTTACAAGAGTATACTAATAAAGAACATAGCCGGGCATGGTGGCACACACCTTTAATCCCAGTATTTGGCAGGCTGAGGTAGGAGTATTGTGAGTTCGAGGCCGGCTTGGGCTACAACATGAGCACAAGGCTGGCCTGAGCTACATAGTGCGACCTTGCCTCAAAAAACTAGGGCCGGGAGTTTGGCTCAGCGGCTTAAGCACCTGTCTGGCAGGCGTGAGGCTGTGAGTTTGATCCCCGGTGCAGAAAGAAAGAAAGACAGAAAGAAAGAAACTCAGAAAAAACTTTTCCAAAACTAGGCACCCTATACCATGCTGCTGAAGCAGTAGTATAAATTCACATTAAGGACAGGAGACAGCTTCCTAGGTTTCTACCAGGTAGTCTGTGCAGTTTTAAAGCACTTCATAAGTCTTTTCCTTGATTTTCAAACACATATAATGTATTACTTCGGTGGAGTTTCTAAAAGAGGGAAAGACTGCAGGAGGCAAAAAGGAAAGCACAGAAAAAGGTGAGATCCTGCTCCTGTAGCCAGTGTCCTGGATGAGGACTCTACCTGGGTACATCAGTGTTAGAAATAGTTGTGAGATGGCGGAAAGAACAACGAACCAGGCATTTGACAAAACTTAACTTACATTTACTATTCGCTATTCTGTAACTTTGGCAAGCCATCTCACCTGACTGAGGCCTAGCCTCATCAAATGGAAAACAGACAAGAATAGCACCTACGTCACAGGCTGTGGTGATTTAATAAGACATATCCATGGCTTGGAGAAATTGGAGGTCACCTGCCCTAGATCACACAGAAAGAGTTGAGACCTGAATGCAGAAGGTGTGAAAGGGAATCTCCTGAGTTAATGTGATGTGGCACAGGGTCTCTCTTCCCACACAGTGATGAGAGGCCTCATGGTATGATGGTCAAGACAAATCTGGGATAAGACAGAATTAAAATTCAAATTCCAGCTCTGCCACGTCAGTCACTATTGTGAAGAAGAGACTACTTTTTTGAACCTGTTTTCAATAAGCTGGAAATAATATGTACCAATTTCAAAGGATTCTAAGAGAATTAAATAAGTTCTAATTATAGTGCCTGATACATTACAGGTACTAAGTGGTAGCCAGAAATGTTTTTCCCCCCATACTAGGAAACATACAAGCTAGGCAAGTGCTCTGCCACTGAGCTACACTTCAGCTTGCTAGAAATATTTTTCTCTCATTTCAGAAAACTCCTAGGATGTTCTTACAGCCTGGCCAAGTAAATATAGCAGATGTGTCAAAGTTCTGAAAGGAGATTAAGGTAAAATTCTTTTTTGGCATTACCAGTGGAGTAAATAGTAGGAAACAAAGAATCCCAGACCCATATTATCAGGCTAAAGCAACTGTGGCTAGAACGCACTGAGAGTTATCAAGTGGATGCTTTGGCTTTTGGTGCTGTACCTTTATGGAGGACAAGGCTATGGAGAGCCAACCCAGGATACATGGCTTGGAAGCCCACCAGGTTCTGCCCTCACAAAGTAAATGTAGTGTCTGGCACCATATCCCTTCTAAGCCTAGCCCAGCCTGGGTAAAGAAATGAGAATAAAAGTACTGTCTTATACCTAAGAAGCATTTTACAGTTTCTCAAATTTTTGTATCTCTTAAAATGGGGCTGGGGATTCAGCAGATGCAAGGTTGAGAGTTCGATCCCCAGTACCAATAATAATCATCATCATCATCATCATCATCATCTGTCTGAGTCAAAATTCATGACCTTTTTTTTGAGGGGTGGTGTTGGAGAAGGCCTCTCTATGTCGCCCAGGCTGGCCTCAAACTGGAGCCAGCCTCAAACAGCCTCTTGAGTAGCTATAATCCCTGCAGAGCTAAAATTCATGAATTACAATGCTTATTTTATGAATAGTAAACTTAGAAATCAGAAGTTGATCAAAGGTAAAGCATCAAGAACACTGTATTTTCTAACAGAGTTTGGCACTATTTCTGTTTGCTTTCTCAAGTATGTGAACTCAGAAGAAAGAGCAAATTCAATTACTAGAGAATCCTGCACAGTAGAAATGGACTCTAGCTAGTGAGGAGATTGCCTTCTAGACCTCAATCTTAATGCAAAAGCACTTGTGCAGCCTCAACAAAGATCAGCCAGGCTCTAGTAGGTGGTGATGTCTGTACCACGTAGCTAGCCTGAGCTAAAAAGCCTAAGAATGACAGTTACTCCAGGAGTTGAAGTTCAGCAGGAAAGATGGGAGTAGGGTGAGAGAAGATAAGAGAGCCAGGAACTTCTAGTACCTAAACTACATTTAAGTAGGAAGCAGAATGTAAGATAAAGGGGGAAAATGGCATAAGTGTGTGAGCCCATGGCAGACAGGCCAAGAGAGACACTGGAAAGAAGCCACTGCTCAAATGTCTCCAGGATTCTCTAGGAGAAGCATGTAGCCCTGCTACAGTATTTTCTCTATAGCTTTGAAACAGGAATAGGAGGGTCCAGGGTGAAAGAAAAAGAAAAGCAAAAACTCAGAGAGAAAGGGTAAATTCAGTGAGCATTTATTCAGTACTTAATTTTCTAGATGCTGAGCCTATTTTCCACACATATCTAACCTTGGTCAACAAATCTATAAAAAGTGGGCATAATTAACCAAAAATTTTCAGAAAAGAACACTGTAACCTCAAGGAGGGTGACTGAGATGGAATGACTTACTTATATGGTAGAACTTGGACTTGATTCCACCTGGGTTCCAAAGCAAACTTTTTTTTCTTTTAGCTCTTCTATATTAGCATCCCAAACCAAAATGCACTGATTTGGCCAGAAATCAAACACACAGGCTAGTAAGAAAGCATTTTTTTTTAAAGAAATTACTAATTCTGGGCCAGGTGTGGTGGTGCACTCATGTAATCCCAGCACTCGGGAGGCTGAGGCAGGAGGATAATTGCAAGTTCAAGACCAGCCTGGGTTACGAAGTGAGCCCGAGGCCAGTCTGAACTGCATAGCGAGACCCTGTTTCAAAAAGACAAAAACAAAACAAAATAAAGGAGTTACTAATTCTCAAGAGATGATTTGATTATCGAACTGATTCTTGAGAATAAACTTTTGGGAAATATACAGTGGGTATTTCCTGGCTAGCATTTGCCTACAAAGTGTCAGTTTATTGAAGCTTGGCAAGGAAAAAACAGGATCCAAGAAAAAAGCTCATCAAAAAACTCAGAAATATTTACTATGTACATAGTAGTTAGAGAGCCAGTTATACAGAATGTCCCTTAGGTAATATAGAGAACACAGATTCCTAATGTAATTCAGACAAAGAGAGTACCTTCCAGTGTAAAGCACTATGCAGGAGCAATACCAGTGCTAGGCGGTGCAAGGTAAACACTTAGTAGTGGAACTTGATACCATGTCCTTCAAACATGAACCAATCTTATCAAACAGGAAAACTCCTGGTGATTATACAGAACATTCGCATTCAGTAAATTTTTTGCTGAGGATCTTTTATGAGCTAGAAATATTCATTGACTCATCTCTTATAGTAGTTTAGTGAGGTCAGAAACCAGGGGTCATGAGCCTTTAATAACAAAGTAGTCTGGCTGGGGCTATAGCTCAGTAGCTAAGTGCCTGCCTGGCAACTGCAAGGTCCTGAGTTCAATCCCTGGTACCAAAAAAACTCCAAAAAACAAAAAACAAAGTAGTCTAAAGAAAGACTAAAACACTAGGCAGGCCACAGTAAATAATGTCAAAGCACTATAATACCTCACTGGAAACAAAATAGAGTGGTGCCACAAAGAACATGTCATGCGCTATACTTTGAAGCATGAATACAATTTTGTGAATGGGGAGTGGGGGGTGGTGCTGATGGAAGGGAAGGAAAGGCTGTCTCACCAGAAGGAAGACAGGATGAGATGAGGACATGTTTCCAAAGTGACAGAAAATTGTGTGCGGCTTGTTCATTATGCCTGGACCCTAACCCTTTTCTCCTACTGAGACATTGGTTCAGGAATTACTGATACTGCGCATCAGTGTTTCTATTGGCCCATTCTCAACAATAAATAAATGTTACTAATATTTACTTTAAAAAAGAGCAAAAACAAAAACCTAACCCTCCTGAACAACTGATATCTCGTTATCATGCCACCACTGTACTGAAATAGCTCTCATCAAAGTGACTAAAGACCTCCCCATGGCCAAACCTACTGCTTGGTACTAATTCCATAGTACTGGGGATTGAACCCAGGGTCTCACACATGCTAGGCAAGCACTTTACCACTGAGCTGTACTCCCAGTGCCTCAATTCCATCCTTTTTTTGAGTCAGGGTCTTCCTATATTGCCCAGACAGGACTTGAACTAGTGATCCTGCTGCGGCATTCTCCTGAACGGCTGTGATTACAAACATGTGCCACTATGCCCGGCCACTTGTGGTCAGTTTTATTGATTGTTTGATGATTGGTTGATTGAATGATTAAGACAGGGTCTCCCTATGTAGTTCAGGCTACCTTTGAACTCACTGTGTAGTCCAGGCTGACCTCAAACTTTAGCGATTCTCCTGTCTCTGCCTACCAAGCACTGGGATTACAGGTGTGCGCCATCACACCTTGCTCTAGTGGTCAATTTTTGAGTGTCATTTACTTATCAATCAGTTTAGATCGACATATTCTTCATCTGATTTTTACTACATTTTTCTCCTGTTAACTTCTCTGGCTGTTCATTTTCAGGTTTTATATTTGTTTTGTGTGCTGATTCACCCTCATTTCCATAACCTCTAATGTTGAGCACATTGGGGTACAGTTAGGTGATTTCATATAATCTCATGAACAAAAATATTTGTATTTTGATGATTCCTATACTCATCTCTCTTGCCTGGGCTGCTTCTTCAAACTCCAAACTCCATCCAACTGCCTACTGTACAGTTCACTTGGCTGGCCATGGTGGTGCACACTTGTAATCCTAGCACCCAGGAGGCTGAAGAGGAGGATCACTATGAGTTTGAGACCAGTTTGGGCTACAAAGTGAGTTCAAAGCCAGCCTAAAATACATAGTGAAACCTTGTCTCAAATACACACACCAGTTCACTTGGCTATCTGATAGCCATCTCAGTTCCTATGCTCCAGCTCTCCCAAACCTAGTCTCTGCTAGCTTTCCCTCTTCGTGGACAGGAACTCAAATAAAATCCTGATTGCTCCCACACTTCTATATTCATTTTCTTCTTAAGTCTTTGTTGCTCAGTCTAAATATCTCAATACCTTCAGTTTTTTTGTTTTGTTTTGTTTTTTGTTTTTGGTCTTTTTGAGGCAGAGTCTTGCTATGCAGTTCAGGCTGGCCTTGAACTCGCAGCAAGCTTCCTGCCTCAGCCTCTTGAGTGTTGCAATTACAGGCATGTACCACCACGCCTGGCTTCAACACCATCTTTTCCTTTTCTCTTTCCTACTTTATATCCACCCCCTCAACTAATTGTGTCAGCTTCACCCTTGAAATATGTCTGTACTTCAACTCCCTTATCATCTCTACTACTATTACTGTAGACCAAACCATCATCATCTCCCACCTGGATTTTTTTTTAAGACAGGGTTCTTCTAAGTTGCCCAGGCTGGCCTTGAACTCCGTGAGCCTACCATCTGAACCCTAAATAGTTGGGATTACAGGCCTGTACTACCATGCCTGGCTGAGATTGTTAATATTATCTATTAACTGATCTGCTGTTTCCACCCTTACTTTATGACTAGTTATCATACAGTGCCTAGAATAACTGTCTTAAGTCAGATCATGTTATTCCTCTCCTACCACTCCCTTTTCTTGCCACACTGGCTATTCTTTAATCATGCTAAGGTTATTTCCAACAGCCATCTGCTTGACTCATTAAAATCTTCTCTCTCCATCATCTGAGTAATTTGCTTCCTCATCTTCTTCAGATATCTACTCAAATGACACTT
Source organism: Dasyprocta punctata (assembly GCA_004363535.1). Classification (NCBI taxonomy): domain Eukaryota; kingdom Metazoa; phylum Chordata; class Mammalia; order Rodentia; family Dasyproctidae; genus Dasyprocta; species Dasyprocta punctata. The sequence continues at coordinate 6,609 of RJWM01018841.1, forward strand.
CATGAGAGAAGCTTGCCTAAAAGGTACCCAGGGTAAAGTAGTAAGTCATGGAAATGGATCTGTATACCTAGCATGCATAAGGCCCTAGGCTCAATTCCAGCACCACAAATACATAAACAGTTGCAGTACTTTCTGTCTCCCATCACCAATTTTTTCTCTATGGTACTTGATATATTACTATTAATTTGTATTTTTTATCTATCACCTTCTTTAGAATCTGCCATGAACATCACAATTTTAGATGTTCTGTTGGGTTTTTACTTTCAGTGACTAGAACAGAACTTGGCACATAGTAGAAGCTCTATTATTGAATGAGACTGGAGTTCAGTTGAAGGGAATGACATGAGATGATGCTGGAAAGTTGAGCAGATTTGAAGTCTTATGAGACCTTAGATATTATGCCACAGAAGACGGGAAATCTCTGAAGAGTTTTGAATAGACTACAGTGGGCAACTCTCTGCTCTGCACTCCACAATGGGCCCAGGCCTGGCAATCTCTCTCTCTTTTTTGGGGGGGGGAGGTGGTTTGAGACAGGGTCTCACTACGTAGTTCAGGCTGGCCCTGATCGCACTATGTAGCCCAGCCCAGACTGTCCTCAAACTCACAAAAATCCTCCTGCCTTAGCCTCCCGAGAACTGAGATTACAGGTGTATGCCACCATGCCCAACTACAATCTCTTTCTAAATAAGCACCAAAAGTGCTCTGGACAGTAGAACAGAGCTGGCACTGCAGCCAAAGGACGATTTTCCTATTTCTTATTCTTCTGTATATGGTGAAGCAGGGAGCAATTACAGTAGCCAATGTTTTTTGAGACAGCATCTTGCTATGTAGTTCAGACTGGCCTCAAACTCACCATGTAGCGCAGGCTGGCCTTAAACTCATGGTGATTCTTCTGCCTCAGCCACCCAAATGCTGGGATTACAGAAAAAAAAAATTATATTCTGGATAAAACATAGCTTAACTTCATTTTAATCAGTGGGTAAGGTCAGGCATAGCGACACACACCTGTAATACCAGCACTTGGGAGGGTAAGGCAGGAGAATTGCTGCAAGTTCAAAGCAAGCCTGAGGTACAAAGTGAGTACAAGGCCAGCCTGAACTGCATAGTGAAACCCTGTCCAAAAAGACAAAACAAACAATCAGTGGGTAGCCTGTTCCCCAAGGCACATGTTACCTCATAATATCGCACTAATTCAGAAAGACCCAGAATAACATGTGATAAAGTACAGACCACAGTTTCATGGGAAGATTACCCAGGAATTTGTAATAAAAACCTCTCTTTCTATTTTATTCACCAGTTCACAACCCATTTGTATTTATAACAGCTTCCTTTTGTTCTAAATATAGTAAATCCTGGAGGAAAATGTTTGTAAGTCAGATTTGTTCATAAATCCAACACGGTGAGTCTTACACTGTATGCCCAACAAAAACAAGTAATAACATACAACACTAGGACAAAAATTGTCATGCTACTGAACACAAAGCTAAACTAACACATCCTAGATTTGTGGGTAAAGATATGCATTCAAGATATGTAACTTTGGTGAAGGAGATGGGAGAAGGGTTCCAGGTTCAGAAGACCTCTTACTCCTCCCCTGTTCCCTTCATTATTCCCCAGCTATAGTCAATTCCTATTACTTTCCAAACTGGGGGAAGGTCTCACAGAACAAAGGAATTTAACAAGCAACGGATAACAGAAATTATGGGGTCTATATATCTAAAGACAGTTAGAGCATGCTTATTGTATGTCAGGTATTTTTTTGGAATAGGTGACATTCGTTATTCTTTACTCTAGGTCATTTCCTAGTTTCTCAACATGCCTAGCATTCTCTAGATAACAGAGGTAAGACTCAAAAGCTTCAGTTTCTTACCTCTGCTGTCTGTCCTCAGTAGTCTGGCTAGAGTTTATTTCCTGACCTTGGGTATTCATGAGATTCAGTAACTCTCTTGAAATGAGTTTCTGTTCTTTACTACCATACACACCATGGGTGCCTATCTTTCTCCTGAAGCAATTAGCTATTTGTGTGCAGTTGCTATGAACTTCATTCCACAGGAGCTATCATATACGCCCTCCACACACCGGCCATCCCTGTTATTCTCTGACCAATTTGGTAGCACGGACTGCTGAAGGCACTCATTTCCACATCTGGCTCACAGAGCCAGCTACTGCTGGAACAGGTGTCCACATCCACTTGCTGCTCAAAAACTGCAAGGTAATCTACAGATTCAGTATAATCTGTCAAAACCCCTATCTTATGTGGGAGACTTTTTTTCTTAAACTGGAGAAGAAAGCAAACCTCCTACTGGAATCAGATTTAGAGGGCAAAAGAAAATAGACAGGAGGCCTACAACCCTAATTTCTAGTTTTTACAGAAACAAATCAACAGCATCACAGGGCTACAAAGGGTACCTGGTAACAAAATAAAAACCAGGCAGAAGGTAACCTTATAAGCATTGCTATGTGAACCACTTGACAAAATGCTAGACAAATATGAAGCAGACAATACATATTTGTTTAGCAAATGAATAACTAGAAAGTTAAATGAATGGTTGAAGTATGGTATAAAGAATATTGTCAGCAATTCAGCTGGGCATGATGGTGCACGCCTGTAATCCCAGTACTCAGGGAGCTGAAGCAGGAGAATTGCTGCAAGTTTGAGGGCAGCCTGGTCTACAAAGTGAGTTCAAGGTCAGCCTAAACCACAAAGCGATACCTTGTCTCAAAAAAAAGAAAAGAAAAATAAGGAAAATAGGAAACTATTCTTATAAACTGTAAGTACCAAACAAATGAGACAAAAAAGATAATGAAGGAATAGGGATTGATGGCACAGGCCTGTAATCCCAGCACTCTGGGAGGCTAAGGTCAAATTCAAGCCCACCCTGGCCAACTTAGGGAGATCCTGTCTCAAAATTAAAAAAAAAAAAAAGGCGGGGGGGGGCTGATGACTCCCAGTATCACCACCACAGACACACACACACACACACACACACTCAAAGATAATGAAGGGATTGACAATAAGGTGAAAAGACAGTGGTGCTACATGATATTGTGGCTGAAACAAGTATGCATCAAGAGGGGGAGGTTTTAAGTTTTCAACTCCATATGAAAATTTTAATTTGCTGCTGGCGACTAAACCAAAGGCTTCTTGAATGCTAAGCACATGCTCTACTACTGAGCCACACTCGAGCCCTACAGCACTTGTTAATCCAAGCAGACTAATAAATTAGAAGTTCATATACAAAAAGATACTTTTAAAAATAAGTTACAATGGTTAATATCACCATTGTCCATCAGACCGTTCCTCTACTAAATGAAGGGGAAATAGGGTAGAATAGTGGATTAACCAAACAGGTTATAAAAAGCCTCAAATCTAGCAGATCCTTACAAACTGCTTTGTTGAACTGAAATATGTGTCTCAAAGCAGATTAGAAACAAAGGAATAATGAATAGAAGGTAGTAGATTCAACAAAGCAAAAAGGATTTAATCAAACACCCACAGATATAAAATATCAATGTAACCACATTAGGAACCTGACAAATACCTTTTAATTTCATAAACGTTTTAAAAAGAATAACTCTTATAATGCTTTTCATTGAAAAAAAAAAGAATAACTCTTGGTAAATATAAATGCAGTTAAAAATCTAGCTCTGCTAAAGATATAAAATTATTTGTTTGCAGATGATATGATTTTGAATAGAAAATCATAGATCTCTCTCTCACACACACACACACACACACACATAGAACTAACAGATGGCCAGGTGTGGTGGGCCATGTCTGTAATCCCAGCTGCGTGGGAGACAGAAACAGCATGATCCTAAATTCAAAGTGAGCCTGGACAAACTAGCAGGAACCCATCTCAAAAGGGGGTGGGAATGTAGCTTAGCAGCTGACCACCCCTGGCTTCAATCCTCACTACCAAAAACAAACAAACAAACAAACAAACCAAGGTGAAATAAAAAAACTAATAACTGAATTCAGCAAAGTTGAAGAATACAAAACCAACATGAAAATATGAGCTGTTTCTATTCACTTAAAATAAGCAAGCAGTAAACAATTCCATTTACAACTATCAAAGAATAAAATTCTTCGGAATAAACAAAGAGGTGAACAACTTATACACTGAAAAAACTACAAAACGCTGTTGAAAGAAATTAAAAATACGAGGGCTTGTGGGTATATATAGGTCCATCACAGAGCCTGTGCTTAGCATGTATAAAGCAAAACGAAAGAAAGGAAGGGAGAAACAGATAGAGGAAGGGAGAGAGGGAGGAGTAGAAAAGGGAGGAGGAAGGGGAGGGGAGGGAAAGGGAAGAGGTGGAGAAAAAGGGGAGGGTAGTAGGAAAGGAGGAAAGGAGAGAGGGAGAGGAACAGGAAGAACAAAGGGAGAAAGGGGATGGATGGAAGAGAGGAACAGAGAAAGGAAGAAGGGAAAGGAAAGGAAAGGAAAAGAAAAAAAGAAAGGAAAGGAAAGCAAAGAAATTAAACACAAATAAATGGAAGGTGTAATATAATTAAGTTGTCCATACTATGCAAAGTGATCTACAGATTCAGTGTGATCCCTATCAAAATCCTAATGATATTTTTTGTGAAAACAGAAAAATCGCTAAAATTCACTTGAATAAAATGGATTTGAAAAAATTAATCAATTAGTTAAATTTTTTAAAATCCCTAAAATTCATACAAAATCTCAAAAATTCCCGAATAGTTAAAATAATCTTGAAAAAGAACAAACTTAGAAGATTCACACTTCCTTATTAAAAAGCTACAGTAATCAAAATAGTACAGTAGTAACACAAAGAGACATACAGTCTCACAGAACAAAGAACACAGAAATAAATCTTTACAGATATGGCCAAATGATTTTTGATAAGGATGCCAAGACCATTCAGTGGAGAAAAGACAATACATGTACTACCACAAACAGTTTAAGATGGTAAATGTTACATTATATGGTCTTTGCCACAATGGGAGTAGGAGGAAGGACAGAATTTTGAGATTGATTAAAATTAAAGGCTGGCCACGGTGGCACACGCCTGTAATCCCAGCACTCAGGAGGCTGAAGCAGGAGGATTGCCTTGAGTTCGAGGCCAGCCTGGGCAACACAGTGAGTTCAAGGCATAGCAAAACCTTGTCTCCAAATAAATAGATAGATAGATTCACAGAAAGACAAACAGACAGCAAGCAAGCCAGTCTCTGGAAGGACTTGGGGACTGACTACTTGTGAGATGCAAGAAGAAAATAATGGCATATTGGATTCCTTCTTGGGAGACTGGGAGTGTATAGCCACGTTACAAGATAGAAACAAGAGTTTTGTGGTGGTAGGGGATATGAGCATGTATTTGGGAAGGAGAAGCACTCAAAAGGTTATGATGGCTGTCACTGACAGCACCATTAGAAACTTAATTGTCAGTGCTATCTACCTGTTTTCAGGAGCTGGGCATCCCTCTGACAGAAACACTGTCTCCAAAGATCATGACAATTCCTCTTTGCAAGGGAAGAAAATGAAATTAGCCCCAAATTGCAGGGCAGTAAGTAGCACAAGAAGGGCCTCAAAAAACTGAATGGCTTAAGCAAAAGTTTGAGATGCCTGTGGGACACTAGTTAGGGATGTGGAAGTCATTAAGAAGGCTGATGTCTTAAGTGAAACAGGAATGCCCAGCGAGAGAATATACAGATCAATATATACAGGTCAATAAATTATCGTTGGCTAATTTTTAGAACATTAAAAAAAAAAAAAAAAGAACAGCATAAAAGAACCTTCTTGTAAAACGAAGATTATACTTTATCCATAGATAATGCCCATTGAGGGGAAGCATCTGATCAATCTTTGTATTTCCAGAGTTTTGCAATGCCTATCACAAAATGACCACTCGACAAATTTGTTAAAAGATTTAAAAACAAAACAAAACTCAATAAAATAGTCACCAAAAACTCCTGCACAGTAGAACAACTATTTTCTTACCAAATTACATCAATGTTCTTTTACTTCCTATGTAGCATGCTACAAATGCACTGCTTCTTTCTACGTAACAATAAGGTCTGTTTTATGAATTTCTCTGCTTTAAGTAGTAAAAGGGAGCAAATGCAGGGACACATACTCTTACATGCTGCTAAAGGCAGGTAAGTACTTTCTAGAACACAATTTGATAAAAAATATCAAGAGCCTTAAAGTCTCAACTCAGTAACCTTCCCTAGGAATCTATCCAAAGAAAATAGTGATGAATTAAAAATTTATGCTGGAAGTAATAAAAAATATCCAGCAACGGGAAAATAAACTAACAATCATATAGCCATAGGTTAGATTATATTGCAAAAATCTGACTGATAAAGTTCTAATGGAAAGAAAAGAATATTGTACTTATATTAAGTTTTTAATGAACACTTAAGGATACTTCAAAATAAGTAAACAAAAGTAGGGTTATAAACTATTTATATTTTTTGTTTTATTTTTTGAGGCAGGGTTTCATTATGTAGTGCAGGCTGGCCTTGAACTCACTTATGTAGACCAGGCTGGCCTCAAACTCAAAGTGATCCTCCTGCCTCACCCTCCTGAGTGCTGGGATTACAGGCATATACCACCACGCCCGGCAATATAAACTATTCTTAGTATGAGATAATTTTATATCAATATGTATAGCAATATATATTGATATTTATTATCACTTAAAAAAGATTAAAATATCCCAAAAATACTAATGAAAGTCTCTGAATGGAAAGACTATAGGACATTTTTTCTTCTTTGTATTTCTAAATTTCTGCAAAAAGCATATTTTCATTTTAAAACTCAAAAATATAATAAATATAAGCAAGACAGCACTCACCTTCTTTCTTTTTCTGGACGAATTCTTCATGGGGTCAGGCTTCTCGAATTCTGCTGACTTTGCTTCTTCTTTCTCCTCTTCCTCATCAGGTATCAGAGAATATCTGGTCCCACCTGGCTGCATGAAACAATCTTTCGCAAAGTGGCCTGCAGAAAAGAGGCAGAAATAGGAGAAAGTAGTAGTTTATCCCCTTAGCAGGTGGAACTTCCCCTGAGGCTCTTGAAAGGGCCCCAGTGGTTCAAAAGATAATACTGAGTTCATTCAGAGCAGACTTTCTGTCACCTTAAGATGGCATTGCTCACTCACACAAGTCAGGTAAGCAGCTGGTCTTAGAGCTGTGGGACACTGATGCTGCTTTGGAAATGGCAGGAGATATGAGGATGCAGGCTTGTGCTGCCTTCATTGGCAATGGGGCTTATTAATTTTTAAGATCTATTTTGGAACTTATTCTTGACAATGAAAGCCTGCTCCAGAGAGCAGGATGCTTAGCAGAGTGAGCTGAATGGCAAGCCAAGCCTTAAAGTAGTTAGCTAGCAGGAAGTGGGCACTCATATTCAAACTAGCATGCAGAGAGGCAGTCACCTAGGGGCACTGAATATTCAGATTGTCAGATCTGGCAAGAGCCTTACGGATCATCCAACATCCTGCATTTGCAGAAGATATGAAGGGCTAGAGTTAAGAAGTAGCTCAAAAGGCCGGCCTGAGCTACATAGTGCGACCCTGCCTCAAAAAATGAGGGCTGGGACTTTGGCTCAGTGGCTTAAGCACCTGTCTGGCAGGTGTGAGGTTGTGAGTTCAATCCCTGGTGCCACCAAAAAAAAAAAAAAAAAGAAGTAGCTCAAGGTCACACAGACAGCAGCAAAGCTAAATCTTACCTCAGGTTTTATGGCCCTTTGTCTCGTGCTGTTTTTTTGTTATATCAAAATCATCTACCTTTGTTCTGACTTTTGCTGACTAGGGAAAAATCCCATATCTTGGTGTTCTACTCTGCCTTATTCAGCACCCAATGGATACACGTTGAAGGTAGGAGACTCTAACCTCCCTGAGTCTACAGTATCAATTAAGGGTCCCTTAAACAGATGCTGTGTCCCCAGTAGCTAGTTGGGTCTAAGCTTCTGATAGAAACTGTCTCAGGGGCATAGAGGAAATGCATGAGATAATTAAAAAGCTAAGTATAAACTACTTTGCATCTCTGGGTCCAGAAGCTGGATGGTGCCTGGAAATGGAACACAGCATGGAGCTTTCCAAATACCTGAAATGTTCCCACAACTTCCCTGAGGAGGTATTCTTTCTTTTTTACTTTTTCTTCTCCATCTACATTAATAATAAATAGGAACATAAAACCCTACAATTTCAACCCAAGCACAATTCTGCCACCATCTGTAGAAAATGAAGAGCAGGAGAGATGGAAGGCTAGGGAGAAGAGGTAACAAATTGAGGTCACTCTGAAAATGAGAAGCTGGCAATCCCTCTTATTACAGCTCCAACAAGGGAAGTCAGGCTGAAAAGAGCTTTTTAATATTTGAGTAAGACTAGAAGAAACCTGAGGAAACAGAGCTAAAAGGAAGTGACTATCCTACATTCTTTATTACTAAAAGGATATTTAGAACTCTGAAGTTGAAGAGATAAAGATGAAAAAAGGATTTTAACCTGGACCTTTAAGGAATACATTTCCCAGTCATTTAATATTTGCAGAACAGTAATTGTCGCTGAAGGTAAATCACAATCTAACACTTTATCCCTCCTGGGATAGTACATGGGGCCCTTAATCAGGCAGGTCACCAGCTACAGCACAAGAAATACAGGGAGGGGAGTGTGGAGTGTGGTATAGTATTTCACAGGGCCGCCATTCAAAAAAGTAACTAGAAAAAGCATCGAGCCATAATGTTCTGATGTAGGTCAGACAGGAACAACAGCATGAGCAGGTGCATCTCCAGTTAGGTATGGAGGAGGATGAGCTAAACCTACACTGGGCCATTTCCTTCACAAAGTAAAAGGTCCACCCACAAGTAGAAAAATACAGAAATGGTTCGTTTCACCTTACCTTTACAGCCACACTTCTTGCAGGTAGTGTTGAGGACAGCCTCGAGGGTGATCTTCTGCCCAGTGTAATCCTGGAAGGACCGCCTCCTTCTCTCTTCTTGCCTGTAATCAAAAAGATAGACTGTTGGCCCTTTTAAGAGATGTGGCCAGAGATACTATAGGGTAACACTTACAGTTTGTTTTTGTTTTGCTTCTGGCATGAAGAAAGGAAAGAAAAGGAAAAATGGTGGGCAGAACAAGACAGACAATAAAAGAAATGACATGAAACAGCCCATGTTTTTTCATTCAGGCTAAGGCTTTAAATTAGCAATTATGAATGAGAACAGGCCTCAAACAGAAAAAATAACCTGCAAAATCAGCTATACTTTCCAGCAAAATGCAGGATAGCTATATAAAAGCAGAATGAAGCTAAACACTTTATATATTTTAATTGAGTCTCATGAGCCACATAGGCTCCAGAAAGGAAACACAGAAGAATACCACATGTTTTGTTCATTCTTTAACTCTGAACTTCTTTAAAGTTCAGCTCAAATACTGTATCCTCTATGAAAGGCCCCTGCTATAAAACAGGGGCATATTTGGTGCTTCCACAGCATTTTATCCTCTGGCCATTTTATTTTGTTCCATTTGTTTATGCTGTGCATCACTCTCTACACTGTAAGTAGGACCTGAAGGAACACACTGCCTAGAACACTGTGGTCCATCAGAATGCAATGGAAACAGTCTATAAATCTGTGAATCTATACTGCCCAAATGCACTGTCATTAAGCATGAAAAATGTGGCAAGTGTGACTGTGGAACTAGATATTCAATTTTATTCAAATAAATTTGGAAAAAAATTTTATTTAATTTTCATTCATTTACATTTAAATAGACATATGCTATTAGAAGCTACCAAAATGACGTTGTGAGTTCAAGGCCAGCTTGGGCTAAAACGCGAGCACAAGGCCAGCCTGAGCTACATAGTGCGACCCTGACTCAAAAAACCAGGGCCGGGAGTTTGGTTCAGTGGCTTAAGCGCTTGCCCTGGCAGGTGTGAGGTTGTGAGTTCAATCCCCAGTGCCGCAAAAAAAAAAAAGAAAAAAAAAAAAGAAGCTACCAAAATGAACAATGAAGACAAGCATTTAATAAAGTTCTGAAACTGTTTGTTCAAATGCCTTTTTCCCTAGAAGACTATTATTCAAAAGATACGCAGTCAGTTGTTTGGCATAATGTAAAACGGTACTTTCAAAATATATAATGGCCAGGCATGGTGGCGCACATTTGTAGTCCCAGCGCTTGGAAGGCTGAGGCAGAAGGACTGCAAGTTTTAGGCCAGTCTGGGCTATGAAGTGAGATCCTGTCTCCAATACAAAACAAATCAAACAGACCAGGACATGGTCTTTTCCCTCAAGAACTTATACTCTAGCAGCACAGGAGGACATATAAACAGATAATTATCTGACACTGGCTACATCTAACTGAAAATTCCTCTAGCCCCTTTTCCACCTGCAATGACTTATTAGATGACTTTGCTAACACTTTGGGGCCCAAATATAAGATTAGCTAGATTTTGATGGAAAACATAAGGTAGCTGAAGAAAATGCAGGGGGCTAGAATCTACATGAACATACTGAATATAACAAGGCAAGACAAGGTCACAGAATGCAGTGCCTGGGGAAATTAATTTGACCAGGAGCTTCTCCCACTCAAAGGCTTTTTTAAAAATTCGTTCTCATATATTGACATTCATTCTCTTCCCTCTCTTCCCCCTTCATTTGTGGAGTTCTGGGGACTGAACCCAGTGACTTCACATTGAGCTATGTCCCCATGCTTTTTTATTTTGAGACAGGGTCTTACGTTGAGTTGTCCGGGTCTCTTGCCTCAGCTTCCCAGAGTGCTAGAATTACATGCATGCGCCATCAATACCCAGCAAAAATTTGTATTCTTTGACTGATATTCAAGCCCTCAATAATCTGACCCCATGCCTTAGCTTTTAGTACTTGACCATAGCCTTTTCTTTCCTTAAACAAGACTACTGAAAATGCTATTGCTTTCCACCTGAATGCCTTTACTCAAGCCATTTCACCTGCCCGGAACACCACTCCTCTTATTATCTGACAAAATTTTAACTGTCCAAGAACTAGATCCAATGCCACCTCTTCCATGATCAGTGCTGCCTGAAATCAACACTTCTTTCTCAAGCTAATTACTACAACCCTTTCTGTTTCCTTTTTTGAGACAGAGTCTTGCTATGTAGGCTAAGCTGGCCTCAAGCTTACTATGTAGTTCAGGCTGGCCTTGAACTTTCTGTGATCCTCCTGCCTTAGCCTCCCAATTGTTGGGATTACAGGTATGTGCCACCATGCTCAGCCCTTAGAATCCTTCTTTATAAACCCACTCACATTGCCTTATATTTGTTGAGAAATCAGTAAATGAGTGCACTAATTAAATGAACGCTACACATCAGGCACTAAATGAGATAAGAAAGATAACGCATAGCTCCTATTGTCAGGATTATATACTTTCAAGAGTATGACAACACATATTTATCATTCTACCTACTAGGGAGACTGAGGCAGAAGAATCACAAGTTTGAGTTCGGCCTGGGTAATTTAATAAGGCCCTATCTCAAACTTACTGTTTCAATTTTTATTTTATTAGTACATTTTTGTAGTACATAATGATCATGCGTTGGTACACACACATAACACATCTTTATTCTCTTTTTATCCTGCCCTCCCCCCATCTCTTGGTCTCTTTCCCATGTGCAAAAGATCAACTTCTTAGTATCACCCAGCTTTTATTTTGGTCTTTATTTATAACTCTGGGTTCCTCATATAAGGGAAATGATGTGATATTTAAGCTTGTGGACCTCATTTCACTTAACATTATGGTCTCAAAGTGCATCCAATTTTCTACAAATGACTCAAGTTTATTCTCCTTTAAGGTAGAGTAGTACTCCACTGTGTGTAAATACCACATTTTCCTTATCTATTCATCTCTTGATGGACACACAGGCTGCTTCCAAGACTTAGTTACTATGAACTATGCTGCTGTAAACATGGGTATGCATGTATCACTGTAATATGATGTCTTTAACTCTTTTGAGAAGATACCTAGAAGCTGGGTCAAATGGAATTTGTAGGTTTAGTTTCAGGAATCTCCACACTGATTTCCACTGTGGTTGTACTAGTTTATACTTTCACCAATAATGTAGAAGGGTTCCTTTTTCCCCATAGCCTCATCAGTACTTGTTATTTGATTTCTTGATGATAACCAATTTTTCTGGGGTAAAATGCAATCCCAGTGTGGTTTTAATTTGCATTTCTCTAATGGCCATAAGTGCTGAACATTTTTTCATGTATTTATTGGCCATTTTTACTTCTTCTGAGAAGTGTTTATTCATTTAAGTTGCCTATTTTTTTATTATATTGGAGGGGGCTCTAATTTTTGGAGTTCTTCACGTATTCCAGATACTAGTAATCTGTCCAAGGAATAGCTGGCAAACACTTTTTTCCAGTTCTGCTGATTGATTCTTCACTCTGTTGGTTGTTTCTTTGTTGTGCAGAAGCTTTTAAATTTGATACGATCCCATTTGCTAATTTTTTGTTATTTCTTGTGCAAGTAGGGTGCTGTACAGAAAGTCTTTGCCTATTGCCTATCATCAAGAGTTTTATTTATTTTATCTTTCAGAAAAGTAAGCGTTTCTGTTTTAGGAAGCATTTAGATCTTTGATCCATTTTGATTTTAGTTTAGCATATGGTAAGAGGTATGGGTCTACATTCAATCTGCATGTAGACAGTTTTCCCAGCACCATTTGCTAAAGAGGTTGTCTTTCTTCTAGTGTGATTTTGGCCTTTTTGTTAAAGATTCAAAATAAACTTTTTAAAAAGGACTGGGGAAGTGTATGGTGGCAGAAACCTGTAATTCCAGCACTCGGGAGGCTGATGCAGAAGGATTGCCATGAGTTTGAGGCCAACAACAAAAACAAAAACAAAAAACAAAAAAGGGTTGGGAGGCTGGGACAAGGGTAGTAAATTCAAGCTCAGTTAAGGCAACTTAGCAACTTGACAAGACTCTGTCTTAAAATTTTACTCAAGCTAGGCATGGTGGCACACAACTGTAATTTCAGAACTTGGGAGGCTAAGTCAGGAAGATCACTGCAAGCTTGAGGCCAGCCTGTGCTGCACAGTAAGTTCAAGGCCAACATGAACTACATATTGAGACCCCATCTCAAAAAAATGAAAATTAAAAAAAAAAAAAGATTTTACTTAAATCATTCCATCATTTTTGACATATGTGTCATTACTTCTTTTTTATAGTAAAGAATCTCAAGTCTGGAGAAACTAATTTGGTCAAGAACATATGCTAATTTAAAGCAGACCTAAGACTCTAATTGATTCTAACTTTACAACCTGTATACCGTATCATCCACCCTTCCTGGATGCACCTACAATCACATTTTAAAACAAAAGTTACTGCTTCCGCCACTTGGTTATTACCAGAGACACATAGAGACACATAAGGAGAGCCTTTCTCTTTCCTACCCTTTTATCTTACTTGTTTTATATTTTACCATTGTAAGAGGGTCTATGGCAACTCTTACTGCTGTGTGTGTGTGTGTGTGTGTGTGTATCTGTGGTGCTGGGGATCAAAGCCATGGCCCCACAAAAGTTAGGCAAGTGTTCTACAACTGAGCTACATTCCAAGCCCAACTTTACTGTTTCTTATTGAGTCTGTATAGCATAGGATTCTTCTTACAGGCACAATGGTACATGCCTGTAATTCTAGCACTCTCAGAAGCTGAGGCAGGAGGTGTGAAAGCAATTATTGCAATGCAATCAGTAAGTGCTAAAGCTAAATAAACTTTCTGAGTTATAGAACATTTCTACTATAACTGAAAAGTGTTTTGTCAATAATAAGTCTTAGGTAGCCGGGCGTGGTGGCGCACGCCTTTAATCCCAGCACTCGGGAGGCTGAGATAGGTGGAGCGTTGTGAGTTCGAGGCCGGCTTGGGCTACAACGCGAGCACAAGGCCGGCCTGAGCTACATAGTGCAACCCTGCCTCAAAAAACTAGGGCCGGGAGTTTGGCTCAGTGGCTTAAGCGCCTGTCTGGCAGGCGTGAGGCTGTGAGCTCAATTCTCGGTGCCACAAAAAAAAAAAAAAAATAATAATAATAATAATAATAATAATGTCTTACAAATATGACAATATTTAGAGACTAGACTACAGAAATTTGAAAAACTCTAAGTCACATTCAAGAGCTAGAAACATTTTACAGTGCAAGGAGCATTAGCTTTAACATCAGACCATAGATTCAAGCTCCTGGCCCACTATAATTTTCTACCACAGGTAAGTTACCACCAAACACCAAGCTAGAAAACAGAAATATAAAACAAAATGGAGATTACACCCACTCTGCTGGTTGTTATGAGTTTCATGTACTAGTATATATAAGTGGCTTTGTGTAATGTCTGACACATGATATGTATTCAATAAATATCACTTCTCTTCTTTTCACATAAAATTCCTTTGTACCCAAAGTGATTTTGCTTAAAATCATAAATATAAGAATTTCCAAACTTTTGTGCAACCAAGATCCAACTCAAATATCATTTATTACTTTTTCTTATTGTTTTAAATTAATCAATGCCATAGCTGCTACAGTGTCCAATTAGCAAGAGGGAAATAATGTGATGTTTCATAGTCAAAAGCAGTATGATAAAGGTATGGTTAATCTGAGGATAAATGTATGATTTTGACTGGCTTTCTGAAACACTGGAAACACTAATAAATCCCCAAAGTTCCCTCAAAGGATCTTAAGGATCCAAGAACTCCCAGCTAGAAATTCAAGAAAGAGGGGCTGGGATGGCAGCTCAATGGCAGAACACTGGCCTAGCCTAGGTGAAGCCCTCGATAAAATTCTCACCATGGTTGGGGTGTGCAGGGGGAGAGAAAAAAAAATTGAGGAAAGAATTTGAGACAGACAGTGACTACTATTTTGTCACTAGATATTATACCAGATAGATAGAAAATCTTCCATTCCTAAATGAAAGGTCAAAAGATCTAATGAAAGCAGTGTGCTGTGCTTAAAAGATGTGGGAGTCTGAATCCCACTAAGCGTTCTTCGTATATTACTCTGCTCTCTTACTAAAGACCCTACCTTTTTTCAGTCCCAATGCAAAAATCACTAGGAGACAGGCAAATAGTACTTCAGAAATGCTTGTCGGCTAACTAGCTAAAAGGGCAGAAGTAGCTAGACATGGTGGTGCACACCTGTAATCCCAGCACTGGGGAGGCTGAGGCAGGAGGATTATAGAGTTCAAGGTCAGCCTGGGCTACAGAGCGAGTTCAAGGCCAGCCTGAACTGCATAGTGAAACCCTCTCTCAAAAAGACAAAAATAAAACAAACAAACAAAAAAAAAAATTAAAAAAATAAATAAGCCAGGAATATAGCTCAAGGACACAAATGCCTGCCTGGTAAGCATGAGGTCAAGTTTGATCCCCAGTACCAAAAATAAATAAATAAATCAATAAATTGGCAGAAGCAGAAAGAGATCAAGAAGAAGGAAACAAACACATTGACGGAATACTTCTCTGCTAAATTTGTGTTAGCAATTAATCCTAAAACTCTTGAAAAATCAAAGATCACAAATGTTGCATAACACATTAATACAATAACGAAGTCTACAAATGAAGAGTTCCCCAGTTCAGTCTGATTTACTATAGCATTCTATGCCTTGGGAGTTAAGATTTTAGCTTTTCCCAACCTTTTACCTACTCAATAATAACGTTGTTAGGATCGAGGTCTTTCCCAGTCCCTTGGTTGACAACTTTCATGGAGAGGGATACTTTTATCCTATCATTTTTCATCTGAAAAACACAAAAGAAGAATCACCAAAACTCTAAGTATACAATTTAGACTGCTAATCAAATCTACCTAAGAGTCCAAGTTTTCATCATCATGACACTGAGTAGCCAGGTTAGTAGCCAGGTTACTGTGCCAGGAACATTGCTGGTACAAAACAGCTAACAGGCAGAATCTATGGCAGGGTTGTAGGAAATGGTCTTTGGCTCACTCCTGTCCCTAGGGGAAAGGCAGAAATGGTTTCTCAGAAATCTAAGACCTGCAAAGGTACCAGACAGAAAATAAATGGTGAAGTTCAGCATAATTTGTTATTAGTTCAGAGATTCATTAGCCCAGAACAGATTTTCTAACGTTCCTGGAGATTAGATCTAGTATTTCTAGACTTGGTCTAGAGCCTCTTTAAGCATAAAGTCACTTGTGAGTCACACTGCTTCCTGCAGCACATGAAACCCTTCTCTCTGCCTGCAATGGTTTTTTTGGGGGGGCATAGGGGTGGGGTGGGTAGGTACTGGGAATCAAACTCTGGACCTTGAGCTTCCCAGGCAGGTGCTTGTGCCACGGAGCTACAACCCTGGTCCTGCCTGCAATGTTCTTACTCTAACTTGTCAAACAATTAGTTCTTTTTCCTTTGTGTCTTAGTATGTATACCATCTCCTCTGCCCTTTCCTGGCAACTTCATCTAAATCTACCATCAATATTGTTAGAACCCAAGACAGTACCTACTATAACTTGTAATTATTTTATGTACATACTCATTTTTTAAAAATTTGTCCCCTCCACTTACATTCTATACAAGCTCCATGGTAACTGAGATCATATGCAAATGGTTCACTACTGTATACCCCAAACCTGGTATATATTAAATACTCAAATATTGTTGAATAAATAGCTTTTTTAGACCCATCTCTCCAGCAGCACAAGTCAATATTCAAATGTCTCCTACAATCTGCCCATACCTATTGCTCTCATACTTTCAAGTGAGTTGTTACTGACATATGGAAAACAAGTTTTACAGACATATTCTTATTGCACCACACTTTTGTAGTTCATATCATTACTTCTGAGTTGGCAGGACAATTAGAAGATCAAAATTTAAAGCAGGTGATAGTGGCAGGATTTAAAAATAAGACGACCAGCCACAATTAACAACATTTACACATTCACCACCATAAAATTCCAAGAAAATTTCAGCTTTTCCTAGTCCTTTCTAACCACATAAAGGTGCACTGAACTTTACCTCTCGGCCAATAAGCTTCACCCACACTTTGTCTCCAACATCTACTATCTCAGAGGGCTTATCCACTCGACAGGATGACATATGAGTTCGATGGACCAGACCTAGGCACAAGAAGAAGAAATAAAATAAAGCAGAGGACATGTATGGTACTTATATTCTAACCAGGCAGGGAGAAGAAAGGAGTTGAAGAATGCAGGAAATAGTTTTTCATTGAAAAAGTAAATTAAAATTGCAAATTAAAACAATTTGAAAGCTTTCTGGGTATGTCTGTGTATGTGCAGGGGAGGTGGTACTAGGGACTGAACTCAGGGCCTTCTCGCTGAGCTACATCTCTAGCTGTTTTTTATTTTTAATTCTGAAACAGGGTCTTCCTGAGTTGCCCAGGTTGGGCTCCAATTTGATCCTCCTGTGTCAGCCTCCAAGAGTGCTAGCTTCCGGGTATGTGACAACATGCTTGGCTTGAGATTGCTTTTCATACTGAATCAACCAGCGATCATTCATTAAAATACTGCTTGGTTAGTGATATAGCTCAGTTGTGGAGAATGTATTTAGCACTCACCAGGCACTGGATTCAACCCCTAGCACCAAAAACTATAAATAATAAAAAAAAAAGTTTAAATACTTCTCAATGTTAGTTAAAGTACGATAAAATAACAGCAATCATATAATACTGGTAGAAATACAAGCTGGTAAAATTCTTTGAGAGCAAAGGCACCAAGAAACAAGTATCTCTGAAGCAAGAATATCATCACTGAAGTTTTTTCTGAAGAAAAACACAATAAATGCAAAAACCCATAGGCATAAAAAAGTTGCAACACTGTTCTTTACAAGGGCTAAAAAAATAAGAATTAGAAAGAAAAAAAAAAAAAAGAATTAGAAAACAACTTACAAGCCGGGTGTGATGGCACACGCCTTTAATCCCAGCACTCAAGAGGCTGAGGTAGCTGGAGCAAGCTTGGGATACAATGTGAGCAAGGCCAGCCTGAACTACATAGTGTGACCCTGCGCCAAAAAAAATAGGGCTGGGAGTTGGCTCAGTGGCTTAAGTGCCTACTTGGCAGGCATGAAGTTGTGAGTTTGATCCCTGGTACAGACAAAAACAAAAACAAAACCAACGAAAACAACTTATATGACCAATAACTGGAAAATGGCTTAGCAAACTATGGTGAATCTGTCAAATGGAAGAATAGAAGCCATTTAAATTACACTTATGAAAAATAGTTATGATAAATGCTAAGAAAAAAATAATCATAAATAAACTACCATTTTTAATCTATTAAATAAGCAAAATATTTAGAAAATAACAATATCCAGTGTTGGTGAAAGTATAGTAAAATAAGAAATATTATGAAAGCTAGAATCAAACTTTCGAAAATCACTTAGCAATACCTTTTAAGAATGACAGGTCTAGAGGTATAAACAGTAATAAAGCACTTGCCTAGCATGCATGAAGCTCTGAGTTTGATTCCTCAGCACCACAAAAGAAGTAAATGAATAAATAAAATTAAATAATCATTTAATAAATATTTGAAAATCAACCGGGAATGGTGGCGCACACCTTTAATCCCAGCACTTGGGAGGCTGAGGCAGGAGGATTGTTGTGAGTTCGAGACCAGTCTGGGCTACAAAGTGAGTTCAAGGCCAGCCTGAACTGCACAGTGAGACTCTGTCTCAAAAAATAGGGCCAGGGGTTTAGCTCAGTGGCGTAAGAACCTGCCTGGCAGGCATGAGGTTGTGAGTTCGATCCCTGGTACCAATAATAATAATAATAACAACAGTAATATTTGAAAATCACTTTCCTTTCTGTCCAAGGTACTTTACTAAGGAGAACCATCCTCTGTGCATTCTAAAACAATCTGGTCTTTGTAAATTAGTTGAATCTGACCTAACTCCTAACTAAGAGAACAAGACACAGGCTTGTACAATACTTTATTTCCCTGGCCACAGTAATTGGTTCAGGAATAGACAAGAAACCAGCTAAATCAACCACCATCTTTCTCAAAACTTTTTTAAGGATTAGAAATCACAAAAACTGCCAAAGTTCATCTTTACCACAAGATGGCAATAGTCTGCCAGAGGGAAGTGAAGATCTGGTGAACAGATAAATACTGAGCACTTGATAATAGACAAAGCTGAAGCTAGACTCATTCTTAAGTCCCCAGCAAGATTTTCCAGGACATTTCTTTTTCTTTTTTTATTTTATTTTAAAGAGAGAGAGAGAAAAAAAAACAATGATAGAGTTTCAAAAGAGGGTAAGAAATTAACAATGGTTAATATATTGTATATTGTATTCAAAGTAGTTTTCTCAGATTACAAGATAAAGGCATGCAAAATTAATCAACCAATATAAGCACAAACTGATATTTTCAATGAACTAAAAGAAATTAGTAGCATAATTATGTTAACTATCATATATATATACATATATA
The DNA here is from genome assembly GCA_004363535.1 of Dasyprocta punctata. Taxonomy (NCBI): domain Eukaryota; kingdom Metazoa; phylum Chordata; class Mammalia; order Rodentia; family Dasyproctidae; genus Dasyprocta; species Dasyprocta punctata. Next base: position 25,994 of record RJWM01018841.1, read on the forward strand.
TTTTTTCCTTTCCCTTCATTTCTCCTTTCTCCTATCCCAGTTGTTCTTCCCTTGTATGCAGTTTCTTTCCCTTTCTCAATATCTATTGCAGATTTTATATCTTATTTACTGTGTTAGTCTCTTACACTAGGAAGACAAGATGATGCTAACACATGTAAGTTTGACTTATTTCATTTATGAGTATGGTCTCTAGTTGCATCCATTTACCCATAAAAGCCTTAAGTTTATCCCTCTTGATAGCTGAATAATACTCCATTATATAAAAATACCACATCTTTTTTATCCTTTCATTGGTTGGTGGGCATTTGGGTTGTTTCCAAGATTCAGCTATTACAAATTGTGCTGCTATAAACATGAGTGCACATATATCACTGTGGTATAACATTTTTAATTCCTCTGCGAAAATGTCCAGAAGGGGAATAGCTGGGTCAAATGGGACCTCTAGTCCTAGTTTTTTAAGGAATTTCCACACTGACTTCCACGATCACTGTACCAGTCTACACTCCCACCAACAGTGGAAAAGGGTTCCTTTTTCCCCACAGTCCCTCCAGTATTTGTTATTGGTTGATTTCTTGATGATTCTTTCTGGTGTGAGATGGAATCTCAGTGTCGCTATAATTTGCATTTCTCAGAGGACCAATGATGTTGAACCTTTTTTTCTTTTTTTTAATTTGCCATTTGTATTTTTTCATCTGAGAAGTATGTATTCATCTCAGATGTCAGTATGTATCTCAACCGTTTCTGTCCCTTGCAGTCAAGAATTCTGACAATTAATTTCACCATAATTACTTCTGAGAATCTGTACAAAAGAAATAAGCTTTTTCTTTCTTGCTTGCTGATCTCAAAACTGAGGTTCAAGCAATCCTCCTGCCTTTGCCTCCAGAGGTGCTAGGACTACCGGCAAGCACCACCGCAGTTGGTTAAATGCACTAAGATAGGAAGATTTGGAAACAATATCTTACACAATGGTAATGATTAAGTATAGTCACTTGAAAAGTCTTTCAAACGATTATGTAAAAAACATGTCAATAATTCATTCGTTAGTGAATACTGAGTGTCTACTATGGCAAGCACTACAAGAATTTGGCATTTTTTCCATTCTAAAAAAATGAAGCTGGGCGTGGTGGCACACGCCTTTAATCCCAGCACTTGGGAGGTTGAGGTAGGAGGAGCATTATGAGTTCGAGGCCAGCTTGGGCTACAATGTGAGCGCAAGGCCCGCCTGAGCTACACAGTGTGACCCTGCCTCAAAAAACCAGAGCCAGGAGTTTGGTTCAGTGACTTAAGCGCCTGTCTGGCAGGGACAAGGTTATGAGTTCAAGCCCCAGTACCGCAAAAAAAAAAAAAAAAAAAAAAAAAGTACAATGCAAAATTGATACTATTATAAATACTCAAGATATATTTTAAAAATTGGAAAATGATCTACAGTGTGAACAATGGGCATAGTATTACAGGTTAACATTTTTGTTTCTTTTCAAATGTTTTCATAATACAGAAAATTACTTCTATTCAGGAGAAAATGAAAATAAACAATCATTGTGAATAGCAAGAATATTATGGAATTATGTCTAAAGCAACTGTCACCCTTAACCCCCTCCCCAAGTTGCTTGGAAGATTTAGTCATGATTTTTTCTCTTTCTCTCTCTCCCTCCCTCCCTCCCTCTGTCTCTCACATGCAGCACACACACACAGATATCCATACATGCCTGAAACTCAAAGTATCTAACTTACTGTTTTATGCTCCTATTGGAGGTGACTGTTTTCTTTACACAAGGTCACTGGATTTCTCATACTATACATCAGCTAATTCTGGCGGTTCATAGCCTACCTATCTGAATGTTTTGTGTACATTATCTAAGCTATATTTTTAATTTTAGGTTAACAGAATGGGTAGAATTCATGCAAATGAAGTATTACCACCTCCCCATGACTTGTCTCATTAGAAGTTTGAAGAAAAATTCAGATCCCTCGAAGAAAAGAGAAATCTTTTACCATGACTTCTTTTTTTTTGGCTGCATCTTCCTCTAGTTAAAATTCACTCTTCCTCTATTGTTAGTGGAAGTTGTAAAGGAAATTAATTTTGAGCCTAATATGCTCAAGAGACTATCTTTCTTCTCTAAAACTGAAAGTTTATTTACTAAAGGATTGCAAAGAAATGAAGGCATCAACAACTTGTCTTCCCACCTGATACCAAAGTACATTCTTTCAATACAGACATTTCTCTCATGGATATATATGGCATGTCTACAGGCATATTTATAGAAAAAAATTGGAACCAGCTTAAAATGATTATGTACTCTATCTAAGTGGCAAAGCCATTAGGTGTTTACAAGATGGGAAAATGTTAAAGGTTAATGAAGAATGTAAAAAGCTACAATGTGTGTATGTGTATGTGCATGTGTGTGCGTATTATTAGGAATCGTTGTCAAGGCCTTTGTGTTAAACTATACCCCTGGCCCTTTCTAAATTTTTATGTTGAGATTCACTAAGTCACTAAGTTTCCCAGGTTGAGCTTGAACCTGTGATCCTGCTGCCTCAGCCTTCTACAATGCTGGGATAACAAGTGTGCACCACCATGGTCAGCCAAAAAGCTCAAATTTTAAATAAAGAATATAATGTTAATCTCAACATGTTAATTTTATACAGCTATGTGACTATAAAGAAATACACTAAGTCAGGTGTGTGGTGCACATCTGAAATTCTAGCTACTTGGGAAACTGAGGCAGGAAGATCACAAGTTTGAGGCCACTATGAACAATTTAGTAATACTAAATAAAAAGGGTTGCGGATGTAGCTCAGTACTAAAATGCTTGCCTAACATGCATGAGGTTAATACTGCAAGGAGAGGGGGAGTGTTAATCACAGTAGTACTATCACATAGTGATTGTTTTCTCCCTTATTATTCTATAAGCATGAATTATTTTAAATCATAAAAATATCTTAAAAATAAGTTTTAAGTTATATAGACACTATAACTGAAATTATGTGAAACTATGTCTCATTTGGACATAGACCAAAAGTGCATAAAAGAACAGTCACACTGGGGTATAAGATTTTTAAAGTTGAGACACTAATGGCTTATTACCAAAGGCATTGTCTTAGACAGTGAGTTAAATGAGACATAGTCTAGTCCTCAGTCTTGAATGTAAATGTCAGGTAGGCAGTTGCATATTAAAGTTTGTGGCTCAGAAGAGAAGCATAAATTGGAGATGTAAGAATCTTCAGCACACATTTGCTTGAACAGTCATCCTATCTCTCAATATCTAAAGGGGACTGGTTCCAGGACCTGCAGGATATCAGACCTGCAGAGGCTCAAGTTCTAAAGAAAACTGTGTCCTATTTGTCTATAACCCACAGACATCCTCCAGTACACCTCAAACTATCTCCAGATTACATATACTACCTAATACAAAGAAAATGCTATACAGCTATCATACTGAGTTATTTAGGGAATAATGACAAGGAAAACAAACAAACAAAAAAACCCCACACCTACACAAAGGGATTTGTAGTGCAGAACTGATTAATACATTTTAGCACAAGGAAGGTGGCACCACAGAGGACATAAAAACCCCTCACCCCCATTACACTCATACCTTGCCCTGTGTATCCCCCTTCTATTAGTCAGTTGTTCCTAAGTTGCATCCCTTATTATAAACCAGCAAAGGTAAGTAAAGTATTCTCTCAAATTCTGGGAATAAAGTATTTTCCCAAGTGCTAGCAAATTATCAAACTTGAAGGGGAAATAGTAGGAAACCCCAGTTTACAGGTGGTTGGTCAGAAGTACAGGGAAACTTGAAGGAGGTCAATCCTGTGGAACTGAGCCCCTTCCACTTATAGGATCTGATGCTAACTGAGGTAGACAATGTCAGAATTTACCTGAATTGTTGCATACTTGGTTGGTATCTGGAGAAATGGTGAATTCACTAGTGTCAGAAAACAAATCAAAATAGATACAGAATATTACCATCACAGAAAGTTCTACTGAAAAACACTATAGGCCAGGTGTGGTGATGCATGACTGCAATCCCAATCCCAGCATTTGGGAGGCTGAAGCAGGAGGACAATCATGAGTTCAAGGCCAGCCTGAACTACATAGTGAGACCCTGTCTCATAACAAACAAAACAAAACAAAACAAACACTGTGAGAGAGCAAAGAAAATCTAGTTTAGATCTGATACTAGAAAGACATCTTCAACTCAGCAGTGGTTAAATAATTCTGAGATATAAGTCTGGGAAACTACTTCAAATTATGAGTCTATCTTCCTGAATCAAAGAGATGATAAGATCTAATCAGATCACAGTCCTTTCACTGCTCAATTTTTTCAAGATGGGACTTTATGATCATCTGCCTTAGAAAAGCTAAAATATACTATAGGAAAGTTAATTGCTCAGCTTATAAAAACAAAACCAAAAATCCTACAGAAGACACCAGAATTAAAACTAAGTTTCTACCCAATTATTTGGTTCCCTGTGCTTGTGCTCGAAGCCTCGTTTCAGCACAGCTGTCAAACTGATAAACTCACTCGTAAATTGTCAGCCTCAATCAGCAGCATTACCTGAAAAGTTATAAACACAAGTGAGTTGAAAATGTAACTGCTGAAAGATAGGCCTTTAATCCCCATACAGTCCCCAAAGTGTCACATAAATACCCAAGTAAAAATGGCACTTTCAGGGATTGGCAGTCATGGTAAGTACACTAACTAGAAAACCTGTCTTCAGGCAAAAAGAGATGCACTCCTGTAGGGGTGGGGATGAGTTCCACCTCATTAAATCCCAGCTAACATAAAATGAGAAACTTAATTACAGACTGCTGACTGCCAGCTTGAAAACTACTGCTAAGCCATTTCTCATGCAAGGATGCAATCTGCAGCACAGTAGTCTCAAAGCTAGAAGCACAGCTTTATTATCCAAAGATCAGCTATTGGGCTTTTTGAAAGAGAAAACTAAAAACTGCAAAGTGAAAATTTCTTTTCCACACCCATCCCTCCCTTAGCAAGCCCAAAGGTGACCACTGCTAAAAAAAAATCTGTTCAATATTCTTTTTTTTTTTTGGTACCAGGAATCAAACTCACAATCTCACGCCTGCCAGGCAGGCCCTAACACCAGTGCACTAAATCCCTGGCCCTCAATATTTTTTTAGACATACACAATAATTTAAAAAATATAAAAGCCCATGTATACTTACTTTAAAAAGTTGCTTTATTGAAAGAAAAAACACGTATATGTGTATGTATATGTATACAAAAAATAGTTAAGATAGTTATACTACTGATTTCTCTGAGTTCACTGAAGAGAAAGATTTGTGTTGGTGTTGTTCGGTCAATTGAATGTAGATGTCTTGTGCTCTGGGTGAATGATTTGGGGATGACAATGAGCAATGTATGTACCACTGTTGCCTCTGATTGACGTGTTTTGAAATTTTGTTGTAGTTTTTTTTTTCTTCTTCTCTTTCTTTTTATCCTTGAATAAAATGAATTTGAAAAAAAAATTTTTTAAAGTTGCTTTAAACCCATCAAGAGGCCCTGGGTCCGACCCCCAGCACCAAAGTAAAATAAAATAAAGAATAAAAGGATTAAAAATATCAATAGGCTGGGCATGGAGGTGCTTGCCTGTAATCCTAGCACTCGGGAGGCTGACGCAAGAAAATCCTAGTGAATTCAAGGCCAGTCTGCACCACAAAGTGCGTTCAAGGTCAGCTTGAACTGCACAGCAAGACCCTGTCTCAAAATGAAAAAGAATAATAATATAATAAAATAAAATAAAAATGTCAATAGGTGCCAGACATGGTGGTGTACACCTGTAATCCCAGCACTCAGGAGACTGAGGCAGGAAGATCACCATGAGTTCAAGCCAGCCTGCACTACATATTGAGACCCTGTCTCAAAAAAGTCAATAGTCACTACCAAAATCTGTGACAATTTATGCTCTTAATAATGAATAAAGGTGCCCATTTCCAACACTCGGTATTAATAGCACTCTTTAAAAATATCTGTTAACCTCAAAGATCTTCTGAGTATTTTAAATCACTATTTATTTATTTATTTTTGGCTTTTTGAGACAGGGTCTCATTGTATAGTTCAGGCTGGCCTTGAGATCACTTTGTAGCCTAGACTGGTCTCGAACTTGCAAACGATGTTCCTGCCTCAGCCTCCCAGGTGCTAGGATCAAGGGAGTGCACAACCACACCCGGCTCCTTTTCTTTATATTTTTAATGTATAGTTTTGGAACCTATGTGTATAGTGTACTTATCTGTGAGTAAATAATATAATCACATTGCAAAGTGATTGTAGCTTCTGTTTCAAGGGCTTTTGAAACAATTATACTTTGCCTCTTTGAATTTATATAAAATGGAATTTTAGCTTCATTTTGAGTATTATAAATTCACATTTTTATTCTATACGCAAAACTGTTAATAGCTTAGTGACAATGTATATCACCCCTGGGCTATTTATGGTTATTGTTGTTGTTGTTGTTGTTTTGTTTTGCTTTTTGGAGAAAGGATTTTGCTGTGCAATTCAGGTTGGCCTTGAACTCACTTTATTCCCCAGGCTGGCCTCAAACTTTCAGTGATCATCCTCCCTTAGCCTCCCGAGTGCTGGGATTACAGGCATGAGTCACCACGCTCAGCTTAAATCACTTTTTAAAAAGTTGATAGAACTGTAGATTCATATGCACTGAAAATAATACAGTGATTCTATGTACCCTGCACCCAGTTTTCTCCAATGAAAACATCTTGCAAAATTATAGTATACTAGAATATATTCTATGACTAGAATACTGGTACTCATACTAGGAGGTGTGAAAAATACAGATATTTAGCCTAAGTCTCTGATTTAACTACTAGGACTTGAAATCAGGACCTTGCATTTGGCAGGTAGGCGCTCTGCCACTGAGCTATATCTCTGGCCCATAAGTCCCTGATTCTTGACACTGAGCTTCTGAAACCTTTGGAATTTCCTGATTTGTATTCCTAAGTTCCTTTTGACTGTAACAGGAGTTTTATAATAATGGTATGGTAACTAGTGGATGTCTAGACAACTTCAGGATGGGGGGAGACGTATCCAGAGAAATAAATATGATTAGTAGGTTAGAACTTTCAGCCCCTTCCTCTGAGTTCTAAGGAGGAAGAAAAGCTGGAGATTGAGATTGAGTTCAATAATCAATGGGCTATGATTTAAACAATTATGCCTAAATAGCAGAGCCTCTCTAAAAATCCCTAAGTGATTGGGTTCAGAGAATTGGTGGCCACACCCAAGTGCCAGAAGGGTACTGTGCCCCAGCTCCACAGGAAGCCAGAGTGCCATGCCCTATGCATCTCATTTGACTGTCTATATCCCTTGTAATAAACCACAGGTGAAAGAAAGTATAGCATTTTCTGAGTTTTACTATTGTTCTAACAAATTACTAAGCCTGGGAGAGTGTGCTGTAGGTAAGTCAGACAGCCGGGCGTGGTGGCGCACGCCTTTAATACCAGCACTCTGGAGGCTGAGGTAGGAGGAGCATTGCGTTCGAGGCTGGCTTGGGTTATAAAGTGAGTGCAAGGCCGGCCTGAACTACATTGTGCGACCCTGCCTCAAAAACCTAGGGCCAGGAGTTTGGTTCATTGGCTTAAGTGCCTGCTTGGCAGGTGTGAGGTTGTGAGTTCGATTCCCTGGTCCCACAAAAAAACAGAAAGAAAAGTCAGACAGAAGCATGAATAACCTGGCAACTCAGTATTTGGAAGTAGCATTTGAGATAAAGGACAGTTGTATGGGACTAAGCCCTTAAATACATTGAATGTGACACTTAACAATCAAGTACTTAGGGTCAGAAGTGAATTACTGGGTATCCAGTTGATGTTTGAGAGTCAGAGAATTAGATAATTAAATTGGTGTAGAAAAAAAATCCCAGATACAATGCAGATTCTTATTCAGATATCCCTAGTTTTACCTGTACTCATGTGTGTGTGTGTGTGTGTGTGTGTGTGTGTGTATGTAAGTTATTTTATTACATATGCGAATTCTAGAGCCTGCCACTACATTCAAGATACAAAACAGGCTGGGCATGGTGCCTTATGTCTGTAATCCCAGGACTCTGGAGGCTAAGGCAGGAGGATAGCAAGTTCAATCCTAACGTGAGCTATTTAATGAGACCTTGTCTCAAAACTAAAGTGAGCTATTTAATGAGACCTTGTCTCAAAACTAAAAAAGGGCTGGGGATGCTGCTCAGTGTGAAGGCTCTGGGTTTAATCCTCAGCAACACACACATGCACACACACACAAACATAACAGGTTTCCACAGAACATATATAATAGCCAATAAACACATGAGAAGAGGCCCAGCATTACTAGGTAATAGAGAAATGTAAAACCAAAAACCACAATGAGATACCACTTCAAATTAGTAGGATAGCTATACTCAAAAAGACAGATAAACCAGGCACGGTGGCACATGCCTGTAATCCCAGCACTTGGGAGGATGAGGCATGAGGATCATCGCGAGTTCGAGACCAGTCTGAGCCATAAAGGGAGCTTAAAGCCAGCCTAAACTGCATAGCAAGACTCAGTCTCAAAAAGCCAAAAAGAAAAAAAAAAAAAAAAAAAAAAAAAAAAAAAAAAAAAAAAAAAAAAAAAAAAAAAAAAAAAAAAAAAAAAAAAAAAAAAAAAAAAAAAAAAAAAAAAAAAAAAAAAAAAAAAAAAAAAAAGAAAGAAAAGAAGAAGACAGATAAAGTTAATGTGGCAAAGACATAGAGAAAGTATAGTCATCATACATAGCTGATCAGAAAGTGAAATGATGCTGCCCAGAAAGACTGGCAGTTCTTCCAAAGGTTAGCATATGACTCTGAAATTCCACTTTTAGGTACAAGCCCAAGGAAGATGAAGCATACATCCACACAAAAACATGTATACAAATCATTATTCATAATACCAAAAAAAAAAAAGAAACAACCCAAATATCCATCAACTGATGAAATTGCAATAAACTGATTTAGAATGACAACAAAAAGAAAAGTACAAACTACAAAACAGACAAACCTTGAAAAACTTAGCCTGTGAAAGATGATAGTCACAAAAAATCACATACAGTACTGTATGATTCCATTTATAGCAAATGAGCACAATAGGCAAACATCTAGAGATGAAGTAGATTGAAGGTTGCCAAAAGCTGAGGGGTAGAATCTGGAGTGCTTGCTCATGCGTGGGTATAGGGTTTCTTTCTGGGGAGACAAAAATGCTCTCAAATTACATTGTGGTGATAGTTGCAAAACACTATGAATATACTCAAAACTATGGAACTATATACCTCTTTCTTTTCTTTTCAGCTGCAGTAGAATTGAACCTGAGTCTTCCAGTGTTCTAGGCAAGCATTCTACCACTGAGCTACACACTCCCTAAATTACTCTTTAATCAGTACTGAAATGAGTTGTTTTTCAATATATTGATCAAATTTTTATTCTCCTGCAAGTTGTCTTTTCATATCTTTGGTCTTTCCTTCCTATTTCCTTTTTTTTACCTACTACTATGAACCAAACCTATGCCCTTCACAATGAGCTACCTCCTCACCGCACCTTACCAACCTTACTATTTTTGAGAGAGGATCATGCTAAATTTCTCAGACTGGGTTCTAAACTCATGATTTTTCTGCTTCAGCCTCTCTGAGTGCTGGGATTATAAGAGCTCTCCACCATCCCCGGCTACTTTCCACTTGTAAGCACTTTATCCTATGTACTATAAAAATTTTTCCCCCAACTTAACTCTGCTTACAATTATTTTTAAATGTTTCTTTTTTTTTTTTTTTTTTTACGGCACCGGGAGTTGAACTCACAACTTCGCGCCTGCTGGACAGGCGCTTAAGTCACTGAGCCAAACTCCTGGCGCTGGTTTTTCGAGGCAGGGTCACACTGTGTAGCTCAGGTCGGCCTTGCGCTCGCGTTGTAGCCCAAGCCGGCCTCAAACTCACAATGCTCCTCCTACCTCAGCCTCCCGAGTGCTGGGATTAAAGGCGTGCGCCACCACGCCCGGCTCAATGTTTCTGACTTTTATGTAGTAAAATGTTTTTCTAGATTTTCTTCTAATACTTTCCCCCTGCCTCGATACTAAGGATTGAACCCAGGGCCTTTACATGGAATCATATCCACACCCTTTTTTAAAATTTTTGAGACAGGGTCTTACTAAATTGCCTAGATGAGACTTAAACTTTTTATCTCCTGCCTTAGACTTCCAGAGTGTTAGGATGACAGGTATGTGCCACCATGCCTGATTTCCTCTAGTACTATTAGGTTACCTTTTATGATAGAATCTTTAATAAATCCTGAATTAGGTTTGGTGGCACATACCTATACTCCCAGTACACTGAAGGCTGAGGCAGGAGGACCATTGCAAGTCAGAGGCCAATTTGGGCTACATAAAGAGTTCAAGGCTAGCCTGAATTACAAAGTAAGACCCTGCCTCAAAAAACAAAAACAAGTAAAAATTCTTTAACCCAGAGGGTTTGGGTTCTAAGTCTTGACGATTCCATTCCCCAGGTAAATCACCTTGAACCGTCTATGGAACCCATCTTTTGTACTTAATACAATTTTTTTGAGAAATAAGATTACAGGTATGAGAAAAGTTTAATAAATCTATTTACAAAGAAAATTGTAGAGCACTGTATGTCTAATACATGTATTAAGAGCTGGGCACAAGAGTACACACTTTGTCATCCCAGCTACCAAGGAGGCTGACACAGTAGAATGTTTAAGCCATGGAATTTAAAACTGGTTGGACAATATAGCAACACCTCAACTCTTTAAAAAAAAAATAGAATCTAGAGAAAAAATGATACGAAAGTAGAAGGAAGCTATTAGACAACAGGAAAAGAATCAGAGAAAGAGGGAAGGGAGTATAAGGAGGATGATGAAGAGGTGGATAAAACATTTTATATGTATGTATGAAAATCACACAATGAAACAGTATTTCATAAAACTAATAAGTACTAATGAAAATATATATTGGAATATACATACACACACATATGTACTGTTTCTACTCCATGTGCTACAATTCTAAACTTCCAATGTCAGCCTCAGCATAGCTCACCATCTGCAAATTCTATGTCCAAAGAAGTGAAGTGATTTGTCTAGGGTTACATACGACACCCTGGGAAGAGCTGGTTCCAGAAGTAAATCCAATTAGCTATACCCAAGCCTCCTCCCCAAGGTAGAGAGCACTATTTTTCTGAATGAAGACCTGCTAAGTGGGCTCAGAGGTAGAACATGTCCTCTTAGCATGTGAGTACATGCACAAGCACACAGACCTGATAGAAACATTCATATTTTAATATGATGTATACGTGTTTATATCTAAGCAAAAAACAAAATACAACAATCAAAATGTATGATCTGTAAAATGCAGAGCCTAAAATTAGGATATGATGAGGGTTAGAGCAGAGAAAGTGAAATGGGAAAGCTGAATTTCAAGTTATAGGTTCCTACCTTGCTTTCGACAGCCTGGGATTTTGATAAAGGCTCCATAGTCTGTCACCATAGCAACCTATAAAGATTAAAAAAAAATCAATGTCACAAAAATGAATATCTTTCTTCCAGAGCAATTAACCTCACCTCCTTGAATTTCTACTTGGTACAGATTTTCCTCTGTCTGCCTAAAAGTGATATTCTGTCAAATAGTTCTTTCTGTTCTTTGTGAAATTTAGACTGATAGGTATCTGTGTACACATTAAAAACACTGGTAAGACTGGAGTGCTGTCACATGGATGATGGTAACCAAGAAATGCCCAAACCCTACAGCAACAGAGTTTTATGAATAAAAAGAACAAACAACAAAACCCAGGTGGTAAAATCACACTTTACATCAGCTGGGCCTGAGGCCACCAATCTCATACAGAGAATTTTAATAGTCTGAGACAGATTATATGGGTTATAGAGCATTCTTTTTTCTTAAATTCAAACCAGACCATATAGTTTGTATTTCAATCCAAATCTGCATCTTGGATTTTAACCAGACGAGTAGAAAAAAAGTTCAGACAGACATCTGATAGAATCTGAAAAGATGTAATCAGAAAGAAAATGAATTGTCCCCAAGTCTTTTGTTTGTTTTTAGTTTTTTGAGACAAGGTCTTGCTTGTAGTTCAGGCTGCTCTTGAACTCCTATGTAGCCCAGGCTGACCTCAAATTTGTGGCAATTCTCCTGCCTCAGCTTCCTGGGTGCTGAGATTATAGGCGAGTACCACCAAGCCCAGTTGTCCTCAAGTGTTTTGCAGAATTGACCCAATATAGAAGTTAGAGGCTTTCCACAAATGTTAGAGATAAAAGACCCAGAACTCCTGGCAGATAAATTATCATTCCAGGCTCTCCCCCTTCTCCAAACTTCAAATAATTCCCTCACACCTGTGGATCAGAATTGTTATTACTATATACTGTATCATTAAATTCATTACTATTTGTAAAATATTTGGTACAATCTTATACAAAAAAACTTCATTCTTTTTGGTGCCTTTAGTTAGTTTTAAGCAGTTTTAGCTCCACTAAAACTAAAACAAGGGGCCTGAGTAAAAGAATCCATGTAGCACTGACATTCACTAACATATACTGAATATTCACTGTATGCAAAACACTACTCAAAGTCCTCATGACACTGTACAAAACTGGTACTATTATGTATATTCAGCAGATGACAAAGGGATTCATGGAGAGACTAGGTAACTTACCCAACCTCTAAAGCTAACAAGTAACAGAGCTGGGATTTGAATACGGTCTTAAAAACTTTAGAGCTGCTTATGGGTTCCCTTTAATTATACAATTTTAACGGTCAGAAGCAGTATAACATCTGGTATCCTATTTGCCCCTGGCAACAATCCTAGGAAGTATATACAGTAGGGCCCTATATTATAGACAAGGCATAATAGTCTAGGCAGAGAAAGAACAGAGGCCTAAGGGTGAAAGATGTGGTTTCTAATCTCAGCTCTGCCATTTCCTATCCGCGAGATACTGAACACTCCGGGTCTTCCAGAGTGTGTTCCCATTTGTTCTCATTTTGCTGATGTAGATAACAAATGACACACACAAAATGTCTGGCACTTATATTTGGAACATAATATCCATTCAATAAACTATAGTTTTTAATAATTGACAGCCTAAGACCCTGAAGCATAATAAAAGATTAGTGACTAGAAGAAGGTATACAACTTAGACACAAGGTAGGAACAGAACCTGGGTATCTTGATTCCTAATTCAGTGCCTCCTACTTTACCAAATACCATCATTCATTTCAGTTTTGGATGGAAATAGATACAAACTTTCATTTTTCTCATTTTTAATGAGAGATATCCAGATAGACCAACTGAACTAACTCTTCAAGACACAGCATAAAGAATGGGTTACGAACCAAAACTTCTAAACTAACTTATACCAGTGAACAAGTATGCTGGACTAAAGACCCAGAAAGAAACAGTTCAAAACCAAGATGGAGATGCAGGGAGAATTTTAAGAAGGACTTTAGAGATTAGCTGGTCCAATTCTGTCACTTTTCAAATCAAGAAAGTGAAGACCAGAGATACAAAGTCCTTACCTAAGTTTACAAAGCAGTTTATTCTGTGTGAAAAGGGTCCTGTGGATGAAGATGAGTCGTTCAATTTTTAATTAAATTAAGAGCAAATCCCTTACTTCTGGATCAACTAAAGGTACTAGACTGGCTTTTGCTCTAGGATTCTAGAAAAGGGGCTAAGAAATCTCATACAACATAACAACACTGCTAAGAAGCATAATTATCTAACAAACCTAACAGTACCATCTGGAAGTTAGGGTGCAAATCACCTGGCTGCTATAAATTAAGATTATCTCACTCTTCAATCCTGAAGCACTAATGTTATATTATGGTCTTTAGAGGTAATAACAGACTAATTTGGTGTCTCCCGAAAGGGAAGGTTAATGTGCTCCAGAATAGAGGCATTCAACTGTTAAGTTGGGAAGAGGCATTCTTGTCTACATTTCAACACCAGATGTTTCCATCACTGTGTCTCCTAGGTGTAATCAGAGTTGAAATTAACAGGACGGCACCTGCCATAGATGATCACACAGTCTGGCTGGTGTCCCAAGAATAATTACTCAAATGGCTCAGGGGGAAAAATTCAGTAATTATCTCAACTGAATTCAGGTCTT
>RJWM01018842.1:0-39868 GCA_004363535.1 Dasyprocta punctata
TATTAATATTGATTTTAGCTATATTCAAAACTAAAATGATTAATAACAAATTTGCTAGTGTATACTAACATTAATTTAATTTATAATATTTTATTTATGTTGTCATAAAATTGCTTTTAATAATAATAGAGTTCAATAAAAAATACTTTGTTTTCAAGTCTACTGTACAATTTTCATCGTGAAATTTGAACCACTGCTTAATATAGTCTTTTTCAGATGATACTCAAATCATTAGTATGCTAATGGTGTTTCAGAGCAATGAAACTGAATTTTAAAACATTTTGTTGTAGAATGTGCCTTAATGGTATTATCACTGCTTACCAAGCAAGGGATGATGAGTTCAATCCCCAGTACTCCAAAAATAAAAATAAAAAGATGAATAGAAATGATAAAAATACTTTTCAAAACAACATAAATTTATACAATGAGTGTCTCTGTGATGCTTAAAATATCATCTTACAGTATTAGTCAAGTGACACCAGAGTCTAACAATTTAAAATGCTGCTGGGTGTGGTGGCAGTTCAAACTGTAATCCCAGCACTCAGGAGGCTGAGACAGGAGGATTGTCACGAGTAAGAGGCCAGCCTGGATTATATAGTGAGTTCAAGACCAACCTGAACTACATAACCAAACTTTGTCTCAAAAAACAAAACAAAACAATTTTAAAAAGCAATTTAAAATGCTTTCTTTAGAAAAGGTACTAAATTCATCTCTACCAAGATATACTGATTAGAGAAAGAGGTGATCGTCCTCTCAGAACAAAAATAGTTCAGAAACCACTTTGAAAGCATTTCAGCTTTCTATTGAACTCTCTGGTTTTAAAATGGGAAATGTGAATTTCATTTGTTTTCATGCTATAGTGGTGACCTTTGTGTGTAGATACAAAATATAAGCTGTTATAATGATTATTTCCTTTATTAAATAGATCATTTATAAGCTCAGAAAGAACCTTCATGAAAGCACAAATGGGATAAATCTAAATTGAAATTAGACCATTAAAAGTATCTCACCTGTCTTTTGGCGAATCCAGTTTCCCAGTGTTGTGTGTTCTTAATATCCTTGAGTTTTCCCTTTTTTCTCTTTTTAGTTAGCATGTTTTCTATAATGATCTAGTAATTAGTGAATAATATAAAGTTGAATAGTAAATTTTAACTATAAATTTCATTTCTGCAGCTATAAATTTTATTTGTGGTTACCTTTCCTAGGCACATCAAATCTGTCCACACTGTAATGGGCTATCTTTTAGGAAATACCCATGTGTAAGGACCACAACATTTACAATGGGCATAACCACTCCACTCTCACTCTAATAGCTAGATAAAAGGTTACAAATTCATATTTAGTGCATCCACGTGAATACCCATTTTAATTAAAAATCAAGTGCCTAGAAAATAGTAAGAATTTTAATTCTTAGAAGCCTTGCAATTGCATTCATTGGCAGCCAACATTTAAAATGTGTCATATTAATTAGGAAACAAACAGAGGTAAGGCTTTTCAATCTGAACTATTTTTCCCATGTGTATCCAAAATGTTTCTTTTGTAATTGTATCTTACCAGAAAATATTTGTAATTAAAACATATCTAACTTGGAAATAAGCACTCTTGAAATGTAATGCCTCTGGCTCTAATAGTTTATACAGAGCCGTTAAAATAACTTAATCTTCTCCAAATGTATCCATCCATTATCTTGAGGAAGGACAGCACCTTCTACTGGAATTTGTAAATAAATGTATTCCTCAGGCTTGTAGGTAACATAACATTTCAAAATGTCTTTGTCCCCGATACCCTGTCAATGGGGTATTCCTTACTGTTAAAAGTTAACATGCTTCCCTCCTTCTTTCATAGTTAGCAGGCATACTTGGCATGAAGATGACAACTTAGGCTAAAAATCTGTCAAAACAAAGAATAGCTAACAGGCATCTCTAAGGCTGATGTAAAAACAGAACATGTGCCAACTGGAATGAAATGCATGCTGTAGAGATTCTTGTTCAGAAAATGGTACGGTACTTCTGTATTTACTGAACTAAACACTTTTTATGGTGCAGCTATTAATTTCCCAAGTATACTGCAAGGTTCTTTGGATCTACAGGTAAAGACAGTCCCTGTCCTCAAGCATGTAAAATTAAGAATAACTAACATTATTGTGCTCTCATTGTGCTAGAAATTCTTCCAAATCATGCATATCTTCTTTTATCCACAGGAAATGTGTTCCAGAATTTCCAGTATTCGCTTGATATTGTGTATACAACAACATTCTATGCATGCAGGTTTTTTTTCTTATGCACATACACCAATGATAAAGTGTAACCTATAATTAGGTTCTTAAGAAAGTAAGAACAAAAATAATAAAGTGGAAAAACCGTAACAATTTACTCTGATGCAAGTTATATGAATGTGGTCTCTCAAAATATTGTATTCTATTCACCTACCTTGTAATAAGATAATATGATGTCTATGTAATGAAGTGCAGTAAGATAAATGACATAGGCATTGTGATGTAGCATTAGGATATTAGATAAAAGTTTCTTGAATGCTAGCACAAAAGCTATCTCTGATACTTTGACCACCAATCTGATAACCAAGACAGCTACTAAATGATTGATATCATGTACAGCATATCAGCATATCATCACCATGACAAAGGTGTGTAATGTAAAATTTATGAAAAGTCTATTTCTGGAAATATCCATGTGATATTTCCAGACTTAAAATGGAAACCAGAAAGCAGAAACTGACAACAGAAAGTAGAAACTATGGCAAGGGGACACAAATAAGGGGAGACCACTGTTTTAGATATTATCAAAACAATTAATGTACAGCCCAGTGCTATATGTTAGCTAACTAGTTAACTTTTTGCATTTTATAAATGCAAAAACTTAAATTTGAGAAAGTTAAAAAAAAAAAGCTTCCCAGATCATTCATGTAGCTAGAGGTGGAATTAACTCCAGACAGACCAATCTGGAATCTCTACTCATTTCTATTTTTCTAAGCTGTCTCTTTTATGTTTTTAAGGAAACACAAATGTAAGTGCACGATTGCAATATGGTGATACAATTGTTCATTGTACCAAAAATAACATTTGCAGTACAGACAGGGTAAACAGAGAATGAGTGAAAAGAATTCTCGTAGATGGTGAGGTTCTAACAAAGCCTCGAGTGAGCGGAGATTTCATTCACCCAGGATAACAGGAAAGCATCTGTGTCCTAAGCAAATGGGAGAATATTTGGTACTAAATATTTTGCAAATCACACTGTGCCTTAAAATAACTCTACTTGCGGATTCATTCATTCTAGAAAAAAATGACGAACAGGATATTTTAAATCATCATTGTAGCTGTTGATTCTGTATTGAGCTGAAAGATGAGTTACTATTGCCTAACTTGCATCACACATCAATTCTTCACCAAGAATGGGATCTGACAAACTACAATGTTAAATAATTATGTACTTCTTTTTAGCACATCTTTTTGAAATTGGATCCTTAAAGATTAACTGAAAGACTTCATATATAAATACGATACAGAATTTAACAGGTCATTCGGGTTTCCCAATCCAGTGAGGTGGGCAGAGCGACATAATTCACTTCTGGAGCAACTTAACAAAATGGCTGATGCACACACAGAAATTTATTCCTACATACAGAGCCTGGGGAAGGTCTGGGCCCTTGTTTATGATTGTATCACAACACCGAAATCAAATAATCTAAATACCCAGCAATCCAGAGATGGATGAACAAACTTGGGTGCACCTGTTTGGTGAAATAATGTGAAACTTAAAACAAACCTATATGCATCAGCATTGATAGCTACATCATAATATTGAGCAAAAATGTTCTTTCATACTGAGGAGATCCATATATATATATATATATATATATATATATATGAAATAAAAGGTATATAAAATTGTTTATGGATACATACTGCACATACACACACACACACACACACACACATATATATATACATATGTATATGCTTTAATGTGTCTTAAAATATAAGAAGGTGGTATGTGGTGGTTGATTTCAACTTCAAAACAGTTTTGCTTCTAGGGAAGGAGAGAAAGAAATTAAGAGGGGAATAAATACAATTTAAAATATCTGTAATTACTTTAACTATTTTTAATTTATGCATGTGTGTTTCAAGGGTCTCACTAAGTTGTCAAAGTTGGCCTTGAACCTGATATCCTTCTGCCTCAGCCTCTCAAGCAGCTGAGATGAGAGTTGTGAGCCACTGCACCCTGCAAGTAAGGTTCCTTCTTCCTTTGTAAAATGGGGCTGCTGAAGATGCCCACTTAGTGGAGCTGCCTCGCTCCAGCCCCTTTGGTGAGTACCGGGGTTCTAGGGTGCAGTGCCTTCTGGGTGCAGCGCTTCCTAGTTGGGAACACACGGACAAGAAGAAGGTGGCTGCTGAGATCTAATGGGGAGGGTCTGTCTGGGGACCCTCGGGGGTATGGCAGGTGGGCAGAGGGCCACCCTGAAACCCAGAGGTACTGGAAAGGTTTGCAGGCACCAAGACCCAAGGGCATCAAAGACTCAAAGAACAGGATACCCACTGACTGAGAACCCAGAGACCTAAAGAGACTCAGAAGCTGGGCATGGGAGCGCACACCTATAATCCTAGCACTTGGGAGGTGAGGCAGGAGGCTGAGGCAGGAGGATCATTGTGAGTTCAAGACTAGTCTGGGCAATGAAGTGAGCTCAAGGCTAGCCTAAACTGCATAGTGAGATCCTATCTCAAAAAGACAAAAAAAAAAGAGAGAGAGAGAGAGAGAGAGAGAGAGAGACTCAGAGAGAGACTCAGAGAGTAGGAAGGCCAGGAAGCACTGAGAGGTTCTGAAAAATAGAAAGATTTGGAGATCCAGAGATAGCTGAAGAGGCCAATAAAGTCAGAGATAGTCGTAGAGATCCAGAGACTCCATTCTGGGAAGACATATTGTGAATTAAAATTTATTCACCCAGGCTGGATGTGGTGGTGTACACCTGGAATCCTAGCAGTTGGGAGGCTGAGACAGGAGGATCACTGTGAGTTCAAGGCCAGCCTGTACTGTGTAGTGAGACCCTGTCTCAAAAAATAAAAAATAAAGTTAAAACAAAGCAAACATATACACAAACTGAAGCTATAACTCAATACCAAGGCTTTCAGTTCAATCTCCGGCACCACAAACAATAAACAATAAAATTGATTCACCAACCCTGGAAATAAAGTCCAGATATTATTTTGGGGTAGACTCCTGATGCTGCATTTGGCATCTGCCTGTTCTGCAGGGTTCTGCACCCAGGGTCCACAGCCTGCTCTTACAGGAGCTGAAACTAGCAGAGATTTTACCCTGGGAGCCGCAGCTGCTGTGTAAGTGATGTCTGGGATCCTAGGTAGAAGTCAGTGTTTTAGTTTTTACAGTATTTCAAGCAGCCATGATCAAGGGGTACCACTGATCCTGGTAAGTCCAGGTATGTCTGTACGTTACCTTGTCTTACAGTTGTCTTTCTTTGTAGAATTAAAAAGTAAAGAAGCACAGCCCACTTTGAGGATAACTCTGGAAGCAAGGGATAGGCTGCTTAGTTTGCTGATGTCAACAGTCATCATCTCTTTTTATTTCTCTTTGAATTCACATTCATTTATTCTGCACTTATTCTGCATCGACTGACCTAGTGTTCTCCTTTTCTTTCTTTTCACTCAATTTCCAAAGGGATTTAATGTAACAAGACAGGCAGATTGTTACTATTCTTTATATTTGACTTTTAAAAGATGTTGATTAAATTAGGAGACTTTGTAACTTACATATGCCAGATAGGAAAAATTGTGGATTAGCTTTGGGACTGGTCAACTTTCCAGCTGACAGTGGTGAGTTCGTCATACAGAAAGTCATTATTTTCAAAAGCAAACAATAGTAGCAGTTTCATTACAACCGCCTGGTTATCACTGGTCCTTGTAAACATAGCTATAAAGCAAATGTTACTATGTCTCTGCTTTAGGATACCATGCAGCTCTTTTGTGACATATAAACTAAATGCACTGGAAGGCTATCAGTCCAAATGATTGTTCCTTTGTCCTTTTTTTCTAGTTACTCTAATAAAGAACGGGACTTTTTTTTGCCATTAAGACAGATGGAAGACCTACAATGAAGCTATTTTTTTCATTCTGTTAAAAAACTAGATGAAGTAATTCATACTCTTTTTTTTTACCTTATTTGTGCTTTGTGTACAACAAAGTATTAAAAGATGATTTTTCTATTGGGTAAAATTCAGTACTATGTGTATTGATTTCTTTTGAAGTCACTGCAATTGTCTAAGTCATTTCAAGTTTTTATAGCACCATAATGTCCATTTTAAATGACCAAAAGAGAATAAGGATCCTAGGCTAATATAATTATAAAGGTTTATATCAATAAAATAATAAAATTATCCTCTAGGAGAATGCTCTAAAATTGCTTTTCCATAGATACTATAGGCCACATGAACGCCATACAGTGATATTAATTTCCCTAGGACGTTCAGCTTATTTGCCTAAAATTTTTGACCATGTGACTAAATATTCAGTAGTAAGAGTCTTTGCATAGTATACCCCAAATTAGCTGTTTTAAGTGGCTCATTACAACCTATTTTGTTAGCTTTTGGCTGTACACCCTGCAGTGATATTCTGAGAAAGGCAGATAAATGAAAGCAATAGAGATTCATGGTTCATATAGTTTAATTATTTGAATTCTAAGTTATAGCTTCCCATACAAATTTGCAGAGATGAACAATATTGTAAGAGAACTTCAAATAAATGTCAGAAGGAATTCAAAGGTTTGTCTTTCATTTGTTTCAAATGAGTATATTTCTGTTGATTTTCCACCTTCTAACACTGATTAACTGCAACAGCTCCTGACTCTTTATGTCCTGGGAAAAGCCTTGGTAGTAGAGAGTCTGGTGGGATGGGCATGTGGTCAGGAATAGCCTTCATAGGCCCCTCTATATTCCCAGATCATCTGGTAGAAGTGGATGCTTGTGATACTGTGGTCAGATGATCTTTAAAGGGCCAAGATCACCTTGAAGTATATTGTACTTTTCTTGCTTATACTAGGAAAAAACAGATTTCTAGATGTATGTCTTTTCTATATGTTTCTTAACATTGATCTCTCTTTATGCCCTCTGAGGTTCTAATGTCCAGCTACGGGAGTTTGATTAGGAGACCCAAAAAATTGTGTCTCTTGTAGCAATTCAGTTAATTAATGGCAAAGTAGCACATTTTAATTAAGTGACTATCTTTTAGATTTGCTTCACTGAGGCAGCAAAAGTGTAATTCAGACTAAGATTTTTCTTCAGTATTTTTTCCTGTTTCCTATTTCCTTGACCAGTGGGAAGAAGTCTATGATTTATTATGTTTTTACTTTTTTGTTTTTAGGGAGAGGGTCTTACTATGTAGTTCAGGCTGGGCTTGAACTCACTATGTAGTCCTGGGTGGTCTCCAACTTGTTGAGGTCCTCCTGTCTCAGCCTCCCAAGTGCTGGGATAACAGGTGTGCACCATCAAGCCTATTGAGGTCTGTGTTCTATACAGCCTCATGAAATAACTCTTGTTACCACTTTCATATAAGAGTTCATCCAAATTTAAATTACTAGATCTTCAAGTGAATATTTCTTGGTTTATCCTCTGCCACAATTTAAAAATACAAAATAAGGGTCTTTTATAAGCTTTAAAATTATTTTAAAATGAACACAGGATTCTGTTCATTTGGACTTCATTCTTAAGTAAATTCATGTTTGGGAGATAAAAGAGAGCAAAGTGTACCTTACATTTTAGGTTTTTATCACCTTGTTTTGTCTACCTGGCCAGAGACTAATATATTTCCATTTCAAAGGGAGTTATAATAAATTTCTAGAACAATAGGCAGATTCATAATGAGGTTAAAATTCCAAAACAATATTGCCTTGGGGGAAATTTCTGTCTCCCTTCTTAAAATGGATCATTATCCTACAAGAGAGAAAACACCCATCAAAGCTTTTCTGGCAAAACCTTTTCCCCTGCTGTGCCTTTATTGATCCTTTCAAGCTTTACATCTTTGTTGGATATATTTGTAGGTATTAATGAGGGAGAACATGTAGACCAAAAGAGTTACACATTTGTAAGAAATCTTGAGTTAATTCACCAGATAGAGAAGTGCTACATTTCCAAAATGGCTTTATATGAAATATTTTAGAAGTAATATTAAAACATGTACACAAAAAAGGTTTAATATATATTTTAAAAGACACATAATGCATGAAATAATCTTTTAGTAATTAAAATTAAAAATATCTCTTCAGTAAAAAAATGTAAGATGAAATCTAAGAGGTTTAGTAGACAATATACATATACTTAAACATATACATATGCATATACATATATTTAGTAGAGAAGATATATATGTATTTTAGAGAATATATATATATATATATATATATATATATATACACATATATATATCAACTATGATCATTTCCAACCCTGGAAAAATATAGACTATTTAATAATTGATACGAGATTTCAAATTAGGAAATAAACCTGATGTAGTGGTGCAACCTGTAATCCCAGCCCTCAGGAGTCTGAGGTAGGAGATTGCCAGGAATTTGAGGCCAGCCTGGGCTACACAGTAAGTTCAAAGCTGTCTGAACTACACAGCAAGACCTTGTCTCAAAAATTTTAAAAAGCCAAAAAATCAAATTAAGAAATAAAATCGAAGGAATCCATTGTGTTTCTCTATTTTGAACCTTTTCACTTGGAATTTCATGGACAATTGTGTGTTTTCTCCATGTGAGAATATGGTGAGAAAAAAGCGGAAGACTTAATAGGCGATACATCCACAACTTAATCCAAGATTTAATAGGTGATATATCCACATTTTGAAAAGCAGGTACTCAGTGAGGTTTTGTTTTGTTTTGTTTTGTTTTGTTTTGTTTTGTTTTGTTTTGTTTTTGTCTTTTGAGACAGGGTCTCCCTAGGCAGTTCAGGCTGGCTTTGGGCTCACTTTGTAGCCCAGGCTGGTCTAGAACTTGCAAACAATTCTCCTACCTCAGCCTTCCAAGTGCTGGTACTACAGGACACCACACCTAACTCAATGAGAATTTTCAAGCTCAACTCAAAGCCCTCAGCAATGACTATACAATGTGAACAGGAAAATAAGCGTACAGGTTTCACATCACAGGTAGCTGCTGCGAGGAAGCCCATAAACCAAAGGAGGGCATGAGAGAGACAGGACTGAGTTATAAAGATGAACAAAAACTGTATTTTAAAAAAATTAAGCAGATTCATGTTGCAACCTATAGAGAAACAAAGAAAAGTAGGAAATGCATACCTAACAATAGAGAAAAGGAAATAAAGAATAAATGTTCAATTTTGTTATGTAAACATTATATTCAGTAAAGAACCAATCACTTAAAAATATAGGCAAAATAACATCTTTCTTCCACTTATTATCACAACAGTGCTCCACACGGGTTATATATTTGTATATCAAAACAAAATGACAGATGTAAGAGAAAAAATATTGGTGAGTATTTATATGATAAGATGGAGGTTCTAAACAAGATGGACTTTTTTACTTAATATTTTTAAACTTCCTTGTACAGGCTTATTTTTTGTTTTACAGAGAAAAAGATTAACAGAATTTCAAAACAAGATAATTGGAGAGTAACAATAACTAGTACATTGCATATTATCTTCAAAGTAGTTACTCAGAGTACAAGATATAGGCATGGAATATTGTCCAAACCATATTAGCACAAAACTTTCTTTTCAATTAACTAAGAGAAACTAACTGTATAACAATCTTATCTATCTTGTGTGTATACATGTATATTTTTCCCTTTCCCTTCCATTCTTTTCCCTTTCCTCCATTGCAGTTTCTCTTTTCTTTTGCATACTTTCTTCCCAATTCACAATATCTGCAATGAAAAGAAATTTAAATGTTAACATCCATTCTTACCTGTAATACAAATACAAGAAGATGGATTATACAAAAATCTATCAATGATACATTCAGGACATTTACCAGAGGATAAATATACCTGGTTGATTTATTATTCTAAAAATAAAAATTAAAGCAATGGATATTGTTATATATCAATTAGAAAATGTAGAGAATAATTAATATAAGTGAAATAGACTATTTTGCACAGTGTGAAGAACTCATAAAATCACTGTTAAACAATAAAGTAGTACAATTTCTGTAAACAAATTTAATGTTTTATATCTGAAACTAGCAATACTAGTTCTCAGTAGTGAAAGAAAAGGAAATGCTTAGATATGTACCCACAATCTATACTTAAGACACTGGGAAGTTGCTTATAATAATGAAATTTAAACATTATAGCATTATGCATACTAACTATGGCATAAAGCATTATATAATGATGCTTGTATACCTATTTCAATCCAGAAAGATAACATATTAACTACTGAGAAATTCTACTTAACAATTTTTAGAGCCTGTCTTAGTAACTTTTCTCTTGCTGAGATAAAATACATGACACCCAAATTAGGGAAGGAAAAGTTTATTTCTTACAGTTCTTGGGAGTTTCAGTCCACACTCAGTTGGCTCTAAGGCAGCATGGCGTGGTGGGGCAGCCATTCATAGCAGCTGCAAACAGCAAGACGTGAACTGGCAGAGAGAGAAGACACACTTTCTTCCTACCCTTACACTGTATGTAAGCTCCACCTCTGGATGGGTGCAACACTCACACCACCAATCCCAGCACCAGACAACAAACCAATCATGAATGCTAGACTCAGCTGAGTCCATGCCATGATTACATGAGATTTGGTGGGGCCATAGGAATACAAACCATAGCAGAGCCTAAACCTATTTTATAACCAAAAATATTTCTGTATCTAATTGCTTATATATAAACATGTATATATTAAAGTATCCAGGAAGTAGGGCTGGGGATATAGCTCAGTGGTACAAGCACCTGCCTAGCAAGCCTGAGGTCATGAGTTCAATCCTCAGTTCCAAAAAAAAAAAAAAATCCAGAAAGTTATGCATCACATGGTAACAATGACATGTACACCAATGACATTTTTGTTATGCTTTTCATTTTGATTTTGTAGTTTATTTTTATCAAAATATATGTATTGCTTGCATGAGATACAATGAAAGTTTTACCTACCACATCGGGATAAAGGATGTACAGAATTCAGTTCACCTCTCCAAGGTTCTTCCTGCTCTGGAGTTTTAGCCCTTTCAGGGGTCCACAGTGCTCAGCCCGCAGTTTCACTGTTTCATTTAGCATTCCCAATGAATTTGAGAAGGAGCTTCGCTCTGCCTCTAGCTATCCATTCTCCCTTGAAGCGAATACCTGAACATTTTATTGAAAACAGCTAAGTTTTAAGAAAATTAAGCAATGCTGGAAATGAGAACTTTTAACAATGTCTCATAAGTATTTAAATACATATGAACTTGCCATTCTATGCTGGTTAAGGTCCTCAACAGGAACTTAAGAGGAGATCTGTTCAAAAGACTTACAGAATAAGAGACATGAGAGTCCATGACGGCTGTCTATGTGCCAGAGGATGCAGTAAGTGCTCAGTCCAAGAAGCTGGAAGCTGCAGAATGAAAGGGATTGAGAATGCAGTGCCAATATGAGACCAAAGCCTGGGAGCTCCCTGGACAGACGCTGGAGTGAATCCTCCTTGGTAGGCTCAAGAAGCTAGAGTCTGATGTCCACAGGTGGTGGAAATAGCAAAAGATGCACCCACAAAGGCAAAATGGAGTTTTTCATACCCAGGATGACTTCGTCCTTCTTCCTCTTTCATTCTATCCTGCCTGCAAGCCTATTTATGGTACCTTCTGCAATCAGGGTGGGTTTCCCCACTTAGTTCTCTGGAAACACCCTGCAGAGGCATATCCAGAAGTGAGCTTTATTACACTCCGAAATTTTCCTTAAACCAGTCAAGCTGACAATCAACACTGACCATTACAGTCAATGCTTTGTCAACTTGACACTTAAATGCATCTCCTTAAACTGTGTAATACTGAATTTCTAAAGAAAGACAAAAACAAGCACAACTAAAATATACAAAAACTCCCTCCCCAGAAAGCTGGCAAAGTACTCCTCTCCACTTCATGGGTAATGCTTTTGACATCTCGTAATTTAATTATCACTCATTATACAAGCCAATGCCAGGAACTACTTAAATAACTAAGGACATTTATTCTTCTTGGGTTTTTTTTTTTTTTTTTGGACCAGGAATCGAACTCACAATCTCTTGCTTCCCAGGCACTGTGCCACTGAGCTATATCCCTGACCCCAGGACATTTATTCTTACAAGTCTGCTTTCCCTAGAACCATTCTCAGTGCCAAAATCTGCATAGGCTAGAATTCTTTAGCAGAACAAACTCATTTGAAAAATATATGTATACAAAAGAGTATTTATTAAGCACAAGGGCTCTCTCTATGCTAGAGAAGCAGAAGACCAGGAGCTGCTCTGACCAATGAGCTGCAAGTTTCAGAACAAGAGGCATCAAGGATGCAGGACCAATCCAAGGCTGAAGGTCATGAAACTCCTGGGATAGGCAGTGGTGTGAGTCTGCTCTGAAAGCCTAAAGAAGCTGGAGTTTGATGCCCATCAGTGATGGCAGCAGCAAAAGACATACCCAAGAACAGGTAAGTGAACAACCAAAATTAACCTTCACACATACCCAGAGTTTCTTTCATTTTGGTTTCTAATCAATCTTAACCAGAAAATTTGTGAAACCTAGAGATGGGACCATGGTCCCCTTTGTGAAATTGTATTATTTTGATGGTGATTATTGCAGAGATTCTCTTTGATATGTCATTATTAACTGATAACATACTTTACTCAAAACAAATTACTATCATTTATTGTATACCTATGATGTACATGTTTGCTACATTAAACATCTCTAATTCTATCAACAACCACATTTAAAACAAAGACATGGAAATGCTGAGAATTTTTACAAGAATTTCTTTGTGCTTCAAAGATGTACATCAACTTCCCCAGCATTGAAAACCCATGTCTCCTTAAATCTTAAATATTCCTTATACAATTAGAATATTTTCACAGTTTCTGTCAGCAAACAAATCAAGTTATGTCTACATTTTTCCCCTTTTTCAGCTTTCTGGCCACCAGGGTGTGAGAAGCTCTTTCTTAACATGTGCAACAAAATTTCCTTGCTCTTGCAACTGACCATGGCAAGAATGATAGCAAGACGTGTTAGGAATAGAATGAAGTGAACAAGTCAGGATTTTACTACAATTGGAGAGATTACCAAAGATGGTAAAGGCTGAAGGGTTTGATGGCAGTGGTAGAGACTTGGACCTGGTCAATGTGTTCTTCTTGATGGAAGAAAGTGAACACTGCACACAGTCTGGAAGCAACAGCCAGAATCTCTCATGGGATAGTGGGCCACAAGTCTGGATTGCAAGAATGATACCAACTTCTGGTATGTCTGGGGCATAATGTCTGCCAGGACACATTGCTGCCAGTTAGCAGCAATGTCTGGTGACCAAGGGAATAAAAACAAAACTGAGAATTACTGGTGTCTGAGTCAGCATGGACTTTCCTGCCAGTATGAAAACCCGGGCTCTAAAGTTTAAAATTCAATTGGAGGTAATTCATAAAATCACCATGAGTCCCAAGTATACTATTTAGTGTTAAATATATTATTTAACGTTGATTAGGCTAAAATGTCCTCATTAAAATTACTGCTATTGGAACATGTACCTTGAAATTATTTCAATATACTCTTACTAAAATCAGAGTTTTGATTTTATATCTGGCTAGTTACATTCAAAGTGAATTAATTTACATTAAGATAAACTATACTTATATTGTATTTTAAGGGATTTTTTATATATTAACAAGTTACAAGTAAAAATACTGAATATTGATATCTATATAAATCCAGGAACAGTTTATTTTTATGAATTTAGATAAAACTTATCTAAGACTGAAAGCACTGAAGGAATATGATATGAGGATGGGTGCCATATCTATGCTCTGTGGCCAAACCACCAGACAGTGACTTTGCAGACACACTTGGAATGGAGAGGAATTTTTAAGAGCATCTGATGGCAAATACCCTGAAAAGTGCCTGATAACATTCTTACTGATACAGGAATTACTACATTTTGGGGGACTTGTCCACCTAGAGGCAATCAGAAGCATCTTTAGGCAGCTCGATTTGTAGAAAATCTTCCTTACATCAATAAAGACACTTATCTTAGAATTTTTCTCCCTGTTATTAATTCTGATTTAATTTTGAAGTCCATGAGGAGTAAATGCAATGTCCTTTTCAGTTGGAAGCACTTGGTTTACTCAAATTCCCCCAGTCTTTTCTTCTATAGATTCAATATCACAATTTGTTCAAGGCAGCCTCATCTGTCAAGCTTTCATTTCCCTTTATAACTGTAGTATACTCAACTCTGCACACCTTCCAATCCATGAATAACTCCCTTAAATTTTCATGCTAAAAAAAATGTCCCAGATGAGATGCAATCAAGTGAAAAGAAAGCAGAATAATCACTTCACACCTTCCATACAGTGGCCGCATGACCAAAATGAAATATTTCTAAATGTGAATTACTACCACTCATATCAGTGCAACAATTTGATTTACACATATTAGGTATTGTTCAGTATAGTTTTAAAACTGAAGGAAAAAGTAACACTGTTTATTTTCCTTTAACCTTATAAATACAAAAACAAATGTTTGCAATGCCCACTGGACATTTTCAAGTAATTATCTATTTCATCTCTTATCTTCATCTATTGGCACTCCTCAGATCACCCTCTCTTAATACAAAAAGATCATGAATAACTCTAAATCTTACCAAAAGTGCAATACACACACATCCTGCAAAGAATGCAACTAGCACTAGTATACAACCTCTCCCCTTTCTTCGTCATCTCCTTAGTATTTTAAGCACATCCAGATTAGCATCTTGAAAAGTGACACATATCAGACATCCAATTATTTTTTTTTTCTGTAAAACATCCAAAAGTCAATTTCATAATCAAGACAGTCACAGAAAATTATGTTTGTTTTACTATTCTGGCACCATTGCCCAAAGTCATTTGAATACCAGAAAACAAGATTTCTTTGATGACAACATTGAAAAGAGTGACATGGACAGAATTTTTCAAAGTATGATATTGAAGATTTAGAGGCCAAGTGAGATGGTCACTGCATAAGACCCTCCAGTGATCATCTCTAAAAGATGTCTATAGAGGGCCTTTACATAGACCTTCTGTTGAGTATCTCTGACTGCCAATCAATCAACAACTACCACCCCCTTTAGCTTGAAGAAGCCAGATTTGTCATGCCCCATTACTCCCTCAAGGAAGTTCAGGTTATGTCTTCAGCGGGGGAATGTTAGAGGCAGCTGAGTTAATTAGAAATAGTACAGGCAGTAGACAGTGCTGGATCCTTGAAGGAGCCAATGCAGAAGACCAGATACCGTGTAACTGTTGGGGAAACAGGCCAGATCTCAAGACAAAGACAAAACAAGCAGCCATACCCTAAGCATAAACTTCAGGGATTGATATTCTAAATAGGTATCACTTTGATGCCCTGATCACCTTGAGGAAACAAGAAGTAGCCACTAAAACCCTTACAGGCAGAGGCCCTCGCTTCCCTATTGGATCCCAATTTAATAAATTTCACCTGAGCAGTTACACTCATAATCTTATTGGCTGACCATACCTCTGTCCCACCTTATGACCACCTGAATTGTTTTTTTCCATTTTTCCCCACTGTGGATCTGCCACTCCTCCTGGTTTTGCTCTATAAAAATCCCTGGAAAAGGCAGGATCCTCAACAACCCACTTGGGACACCTTCTGCCTCCCAATTGTACAATTGTACAGACACTTTCTTTCTCTCAATAAACACATTCAGCACTTTAAAAAAAAGAGCTTAATAAAAACTATATAAAAGATCACAGTGCCTGGTTTTCCTATAATAAAAAGACAAGGAGAAGCCAGCCCAGCCCCCATGAACATGCCAACTGCCGTCAGGACTCTAATGCAGGTAACCAGTGTGGGCCAGGAGAAGTAGCAGCCAGCCCCACTCATACAAGCCTGACAGCTGCCATTCCCTTCAGGGACCTGTAGCCAGCCATGACTGCACCCCACCTCCTGTCCAGGGAACCTGGATTAGGAGAAATTCAGGTTCCCGGCCCATCCCCCAACACCATAGATGGATAGCCAACTTGGGAAGTGCCTGGAACCTCACAACCCACTTGTCCAGAGGAACCCAGGGAAACGTCAATCCAAAAGAGGAAAAGGCAATCTCTGGCCTCCAACCCAAATAGAACAAGTCCAGGAAACATAGATATGGAAGAAAGCAGAAGCTAAACACCTGAAATGACTGGGTTAATGACAATTGAAGTGAAGTTTCTATTTTATAAGGCTGCAAAAGAAATGAGGTCAGAAGTAATATCTCAATTAAAAGAAGAAATGACAAGCATAATAAAAGGGTTGCTGAGTGTATCTGGAGAAGACATTTTTTAAAAAGGAGCATAGGAGAATGATGGAAACCTTGAATTAACAGTATAGAGAAGAATTGGAATTCATGAAGCAGACTCAAAGAGATACTTGGGAAATTAAAAACTCCATTGAAAGCTGACAAAACTGCTTGAAAGAAACTGAATATGAGCCAGGCGTGGTGGCGCACGCCTTTAATCCCAGCACTCGGGAGGCTGAGGTAGGAGGAGCACTGTGAGTTCGAGGCCAGCTTGGGCTACAACGGGAGCGCAAGGCCGGCCTGAGCTACACAGTGCGACCCTGCCTCAAAAAAAAAACCAGGGTCGGGAGTTTGGCTCAGTGGCTTATGCGCCTGCCTGGCAGGCATGAGGCTATGAGTTCAACCCCCGGTGCTGCAAATAAAAAAAAAAAAAAAATACCTGAATATGCACTTTCAGACCTTGAAGACAGGATGGCAGCTAGCAATCATAAAAGGAAAAATCACCTTAAAAATAACAAGGAATCAGGAAATAACAACTCAATGGCTACAAGACAACACAAAGAAAAATTTTTAAGAGTGATAGGTGTCAGCAAAAAAGCAGGAGTCAAGCAAGCAAGCCCAGTCTGGGAACCAGAGCCATGCACAGGCCGCCACCAGACTGGAACAGACAGACCCCAGCCTCTGCCCATAAGTCAGCACCATTCATGGGCCGGGGATGGAAAGAGCAAGGCCACACCAGCAAGCAAGCCCAGTCTTGGAACCAGTGCCATGCGTGGGTCACTGCTGGACTGGAACAGATAGAACCCAGTCTCTCCCCATGAGTCAGCACCATTTGCAGACTGGGGGATAGAGAGAACAAGGCCACACCAGCAAACAAGCCTAGTCTTGGAGGCTGCCAGCCTGGAACAGACAGACTTCAGCCATTTCTGGCATGCAAGATGGCAAACAAGAAGCACCAACACACACACGCACACACCCTGCCATATGCAACCAGCTTATCTGGAAAAACACAGGCTGTGATGATAGCTATGGAGGTGAAATGCAATTGCATGCCTGTAGTGCTTTGTTGTTTCACTAACATTGCAGGTCTAGAGTCAGTGGTCTGATCATAGGTTCAGAGGATAGTGGTATGCAGTGTGACATCTAGGAGGGAACTCCTTCTGAGGGTTGCAGCCACTGTTGATTCCCTATGGTCTTGTTTTGGAAGTCCTATGTTGTTTCCATTACCTTGTTGGGTTGACTTTTATTCTCTTTTGTTTTGTTTGATTATATCAAATCTGATGGCGGGAGCAGCTATTTTGAAGATAGCAAGATATATTATGGTAGCAATTTTGGATTTACTATTGGCTTGTTTTGAAGTCTTTTATTGCGTTCATTGTTTTGTTTTTATTGTTTCTATTCTATTCTGTTCTGTTTGATTTTTACTATGTCAAAAGTTATCTACAGCTATTTTGAAGACATCAAAAGGCATTATGGTAACTATCATGATTCCGTAATGTTTTGAAGTCCTGTATCTCTTACATTGATTTGCTTTGATTGGTTTTATTCTGTTTTATCCTCTTTAAGATAAGATAAATAAATAAATATGAACAAACTCTAGTGTGGAGACTCCTAAAAAATAAGCAGGAGTCAACACGAATGACATTAAAAGATTATTTACAGAAGAAGTAGCAGAAAGCTTCCCAAGTATTGGAAAAGAACGTGACATACATATAAGTGAAGCATACAGAACTTCAACTAGCCATAACCAAAATAAATCTACACCCAGACATATAATAATCAAGATCCCAGAATTTCAGCCTTTCAGAATATGAAAGGCTGTTATAGAAAAAAAACACATCACTTATAAAGGAAAACACATCAGAACTATGGCAAAATTCTCAACACAAACTACCAAGTCCAGAAGAGTTTACAGTGAAGTATTTCAAGTCATGAGAGAAAAAAACTTCCAACCCAGATTGATGCACCCTGCAAAACTATCTTTCAAAATTAATGGAAAAATAAGATATTTCCATGACAAAGAACAACTGATGAAATTTATGACCACCAAACCAACCCCACAAAGAGTGCTGAAGAACATTCTAGGGAGAGATACACATACCACATTTCTAGGAACAGTGACAGTGGGGGATTGCCAAGCAGGGCAGACAACTGAATGGAGGGGAAAAGTAGAGAGATAATGGCAGGAAAAAAGCATGGCAGAGACAAACCAGTGCATGTTGGCCATAACCATTAATGTAGATGGCATTGATTCACCAATAAAAAGAAACACAGACAGAGTGGATCAAGAAACAAGCTCCATCAATATATACAAGAAAAACAGTAACTTGAAAGGAAATTCATAGACTAAAAGTCAAAGGAGAGAAAACAATGCTCCAGATAAAAGCAGGGGTAGCTTCCCATCAACTGCAGAATGGGTAAGAAAGCTATGGCATTTTTTTACAATGGAAAGCTACTTGTCTATAATGAGGGATAATCTTTATAGCTCTTGTAGGTAAATGGATGCAACTTGTGATCATGCTCTTGGGTGAAATGGCTCAGACTCATATAGGTGAACATTATATTGTCTTCCTAGTATAAAAAACTGAAGGAGTTAGTGGGATCCAAAATGTACAGTAGGTATTGTGAAAGTGAAAAGGGAGGAAACATCTAAAAAGGGAAGGTGGTAGTCATTGTTAATTCCCTATTATCTTGTTTTAAAATCCTGTAACATTTTCATTGTTTTGTTTGGTTTGTTTTTATTGTGTTTTGTTTGGTTTGATTTTATTATATCTGACAGTATGGGCAGCTATTTTGAAGATAACAAGATATATTATGGTAGCCATTGCTCATTTTCTATTATCTTGTTTTGAAGTCCTGTAGCATTTTCATTATTTTGCTTTGATTGGTTTTATTCTGTTCTGTTTTGTTTGATTTTATTAGGTCTAATAGTCTGGGCAGCTGTTTTGAAGATAACAAGAAGCTTTATGGTAGACATTGTTGATTTCCTATTATTTCATTTTGAAGTCCTGTATCACTTTTGCTGTTTTGTTTTAATTGGCTTTATTCTGTTTCTTTTTCTTTCTTTCTTTTTTTTTGCTTGTTTGTTTTTATTGTCTTAAAAATAAATAAATTAAATAAGTAAATAAATATAAATAAATAGAAAAGATGCATTGAAAAGGTAGGAAGAAAAATATTGCTGTCTGGCACTGGAGCTCTATGGCCCCTGCATCTAGGCCACTAGCCATACACTGAACTGCTGGAAATGCATTAGCCAGGTGGTGCCCTTCCTCCTCCATGCTTCTTGCAACCTTGATTCTAGCTGCTGGAGAGCAGAGCACAAAATCTAGAACAGGAGTTGTCTTGGAGCCCATTCCTAGACTCATCACAATGCAACTAAACAATATCCAGAAAGCAAGATTTATATCGTTAGGCAAAAATTCAAAGACAGAGCCTCTAAGACTAAATCCTCCCCAGCATCTAATCTATACACCACTGGCACATACTTGAATCTTGGTCTTCATTGTTAACATACCTGGATGATGCCTGAGTTGTGCCTCCTCTCAGATTGTGTAGATCCCAGTGGCTGTGAGACTCGCATACAGCACAACTTTGCATTGGCCTCTGTGGCCAAGGCACTAACTATCCCACCCATGACCTGACCTCAGGTAGCACAGCTGTCTCCAAGCCAGTGCTCACAGCATCTCTAGAGACCTACATCTGGGTAGGATAAAATTGTGTTTTGTACTATGAAACCACCAGCTACAGCATGGCCCTGGGGACACTCCTGATATTTGATAGGTTCTTGTGGGTATGAGACTCATGCATGATTCTTGTAGCTTCAGCCTTATAAAAGACTGCCATCCCCACCCCTTCCCCAACCTTAGGCAGGATACCAAGAAGGAATATTCCATTAATTCAGGGAAATCAGCATTGTTAGCACACAACTTGCCCTTAGAACTCAAGGCCTGGTTGGTGAAATCCAACAGTGGGCACTTCCCAGTGCCCCCAGTAACCAAGCCAACATTAGTGGATGGAAACCCTAGAGCAGTCCAACTATCATAGGGAGACAAAAAATTCAGTATATTTGACTTCATTTTTAGTCAGCATTATCTGTGGCTAGTTGAAAGGTTCTTGGACCATGAGTTTACTTCAATAGTACACAGACCACAGCGGTATGGTTCTTAGTCCTACCCAAATTCTGTGCCGATCTTGGCAGGGAGCAAGGAGTGATACGACATGGTACTATTAATGGCTATGGAAATGAGGCTGAAACCTGGGACTGTTCTTAATGTGATGAGGTGTGGAGAATCCCACAGTGCTCAAGCACAGTTCAGTGACTGAGAGTTCTAGGCTACCCCAGATCCAGAGAGAGAATTGGAGGGAAGGACTACCCTTTCTAGATAATCTCTTGGTTTGTGCTTAACAACGAAACAATTGCAAATGTAGAACAATCCCAGACTTGGGTCAAGCTATAGTGTTAAAACAATGGAAACACACCAACAGCAGCATACCAGTAAACTCAGACTTGGAAATAATTCAGTGTTGAAACAGTGCAAATGACTACAGCCTTAGAGAAAATGAGTAGAATAATTAGAATTCCTGAAACAATAGGTATTAAAAATCCAGATTGCAAAAATAGGAATCAATGTCTAACCCTTTAATGCTTGGATGGCATCACACAGCAAGTACCAAGAGCATTGAGAAAATCATGACCTTACTTAGCAGTCAAAATAATGTACCAGTAACTGCCTCAGTCATAAATAGTGTGGATCATCTCTTAAGGAGATTTTAAAACAGCTAATTTAAGGAAACTCAATGATCTTAAAAAATAAAAAAGCATGGGAGAATGATTCACATTCGGACAAACAATAGAAAGATGAAGGTCATTTTTTAAAAAATCAATTGCAAATTCTTGAGCTAAAAAATGCATATAACAAAATCAAAAATATGATATGAGACTTCAAGCGCAAGGTGTACCAAAAAAAAAAAAAAAGCATTTCTGGGCACAATTTGAGAAAAAACTAAAAAAGAATGAAGAGGAATAAAAACAGGCTACAAGATCTGGCAGGTGTAATGTTAATTGAAGTCACTCAGACATACAAGCTTATATATCACTTGGAATTTCTTATATAAAAAATTTAATATACATATAAACTATGAAACGAGGAAGACAATGGAAGAAAGAGAAAACGAGGGAAAAGGTATTGCAATCTAGCACAAACCACATATCTAAAAGTGTACTATGAAAATATAATTGTGTTACTTGTTTTATATGTTCTTTGGCTTACTAGTCAGCTTTTTAATCTGTATATATGATAATCAACTTTCTAAGATCTTATAAATAAGTGAATCTGATGCTGGGTGAAAAAAATGGGGTGGAGAGAAGGGGAAAAATAGTTTAAAAGTATTGTGTGCACATATAAATCCCCTACACTGAATATAATCATTATGGATTGCAAACATGTACGGTACTAATAAAAGTTTTAAAATTTTTTTTTAATAAAGAAAACATGTTACAGAAATTCTTGGACAGTATTTAAGGAGTAAATATTCAAGTTGTTGGAGTTCAACAGAAACTTCAAAATTTTAAAAAAGGAGAGAAAGTTTATTTGAAGAGATAATGGAAAACTTTCCAAACTTAGAGAAGGAAATAAATTTACAGGAACATAAGATCAAAAGCCACTAGTAAGATTTAGCTCCAACAACCATACTCCAAGACATCTTATAATCAGGTTTTCACAGTTAAAAGATAAAGACAAGATTTGCAAGGCTTCAAAACAAAAGATATAAATTACACAGTCCCAATTTGCCTGACAGAGATTTTTCAGCAGAAACCTTATAAACTAAAAATATATAGCATGCAATTTTGCAGTACTCAAAGAAAACAAAATGGTTAGTCAAGAATATTGTACCAGCAAAGATAACCTTTGTAAATGAAAAGAGGATAAAGATATTCCCAGACAAAAGAAGACTAAGAAATACACCTCTACCAGGTCTATCCTGCTAGAAATGCTAACAGAAGATTTTCAAACTAAAAAACATGTGAATAAATTATAAGAACATACCAAAAGTTATAAAACTTATTAGTAGCAATAAAATACAGATAAATTCAGAATTACCTAATGTGTAGATATGGTGAATAAGCTAGTTATGTTTTTAATATGAAGACAAAAAACCAAAACTATTAAAAATAATATTGCATTAATACATTAAGAGAACAATAAAATGATTTAAAATGTGATATCAAAATTTCCAACTGTGAGGAAAAATATACTGCATAAAGTTTTTTATTAATCCACATTCTTTGTTATTTTTTGTTTCAGTTCTAATATTTACCACTGAATTGAGTTGCTATCATTTCAAAATACTTTGTTTTAAGAAGAAAACACTGTAAGTCTTACAGTAACAAGACAAAAAATATAATAAAAAAAAACAATCAAATATCTGACTAGAGTGAATCACTTAGTCACAAAAGAAGTCTGCAAGAAAGGGCAAAAAAGAGGAACTACAACAAAACTAGGAAAAAATCATAAAATAGCTATATTAAGGCCTGCCTTAATAATTACCTATATGCAAATGACAAATTATCCAATGAAAAGACCTAAAGTAACTAAAGGGTTACAAAAAATGAGACCAAATCAGATGTTGCATGCAAGAAGTTCACTTCAGCTCTTAAGAACATGCACAGACTTAAAGAAAAAAACATGAAATATGATATTCCATATAAATTTAAGAATCCAAAAGAAGGCTGAATAACTGTACTTATATTTATATAAAATAGACCTTACATAAAAGCTTGAAAAGAGAAATTGAAGGTCATTACATAACAAATTATGAAGGGGTGAATGAAGAAACAAACAGCTGGTTCTTAGTGAAAATTAACAAAGCTGACAAATTTTATCTGATAAGAAAAACAGAAAACTCAACTGAATAAAATAATAGATGAAATGGCATACAGTGCAAATGACACTACAAAAACAAAGGATTACTAGACATTACTATGAACAAATATATGCCAACAAGCTTGATAATCTAGAAGAAATGGACAAACACCTAGACACATATACCTTACCAAAATAGAATCATATAGAAATCAAAAACTTTAAGCTAAGCAATAGCATGTAACAAGAATAAACCAGTAGTAAAAAGTTTTCTATCAAAAAAATTCTATGACTAAGTTATTCAAAAATAGGAAATAATTCTTCTATAGATATTTCACAAAGCTAGAATTGCTCTAAAATCAAAACCAGGAAAAGATACAAGAGAAAAAATTATGCCTATATTTTGAATGAACATAAATGCAGCCCAAATACCCATCAATCAATAAATGGATAAAGAAGATGTGAGGCTTTTTTTAATCCTATGGAATACTACTCAGCCATAAAGAAGGATGATCTTGAGACATTTCTAGGTAAACATATGTACTTTGAGACCATGCACTTAAGTGAAATAATCAAGAACCTGTAAATATCACATTGTCTCACTGGTGTGAGAAACCGAAAGTGCTAATAAGTACCAAAATGTATAATAGATATTGTGAAATAGGAAGAAATGGTTTGATGGGAAGAAGAATTGAGGGGAGGAGATGGAGAAAGAAAGAAAGGGAAAAGAAAAAATGAGAAGGGTAAAAAGGAGACAAAGTTTTTGTGAATAATGAGGTCAAGAAGTTTTGTAAGGAGGGGAGGAAAATGAGTAAAAAAAATCAAGAGAAATCATGTACAGGTATAAATTCCCTATGATGAATGTGATCATTATGCATATCTAAATTGTACTAATCAAATTAATAAAAAATCCTCACAGATTACTAGTTAACGTCACCTTAAAAAGAACAATTATCTTTGTACTTCATTCTGTTGATGGAACATATTATGTTTATTGATTTGTTTGTGTTGAACCATTCTTATAACCATGCGATGAATCCCACTTGAACATAGTAACTTCAAACAATGAAACTACTCTAAGAAATACACAAGAAAAACTTCAGGGCAATAAAACTAGCAAAGATATTTTTAGGTAAGTCGCCCAAAGCATAAAAATTTAAAGCAGAACTAAAGAAATGGGATTACGTCAAACTGAAACATTTCTATGTAGCAAAATAATAAATCATCAAAGTGAGGACAACCTGTAGAATGAGAGAAAGTATTTGCAACCTATGACTCTGACAAGGGGTTAATATCCAGAATATACAATTAACTCCAAAAAGTCAAAAGCAAAAAGCGTGATTGAGAAGCAACCAATGCCAGGCGTGGTGGCACACGCCTTTAATTCCAGCACTCGGGAGGCTGGAGAGTTTTGAGTTTGAGGCCACTTGGGCTACAACATGAGCAAGGCCAGCCTGAACTACACAGTGCGACCCTGCCTTGAAAAAAATAGGGCCGAGAGTTTGACTCAGTGGCCTAAGTGCCTGCCTGGCAGACGCGAGGTTGTGAGTTCAATCCCCGGTACCGAAAAAAAAAAAAAAAAAAAAAAAAAAAGCAAGCAATACACTTAAAAAGGCTGTTTTCAAATGAAAGCATTGTGTGGCCAAAAAATTGTATGAAAAAAATTGTCAATATCACTAATCATCATGGAAATGCAAATCTAAAACATAATAGTATATCACATCACTCCAGTAAGAATAACTTTGGTGAACAAATGCAAAGATAACAAGGGCTGATAAGGATATGGAGAATAGGTAAACCTTGCATAATTTTTGGTGGGAATGTAAATTACTATAACATTAGAAAACAATACAGAAGTTTTTTTTTTTTAATTTAAATAGAACTACTATATGATTCAGCAATCACATTACTGGGTATATGCAAAGGAAATTGTATTAGTATACCAAAGAGACATCTGCCCTTCTGTGTTTATTGTAGCAATAGTCACAAGCCAAGAGACGGAGACAGTTTATCAACTGATGAATAGGTAATGCAATTAATCCATAAAAAATTTAAAATGCCTGTCACTTGCAACAGCGTGGATGGAACTGGTGATCATTATGTTAACTGAAATAAAAGGCAGGCAACAAATGTTCCCATTTATTTGTGGAATGAAGTTTTTCTCTAGTGAACAGAGAAGCTGAGAATAGAATGGTGGTTACCAACGTGGAGAAAGAGTATGGGGAGTGGGGGTGGATAAGAAGTTGACCAAGGAATTCTAAGTTACATTTATATAAGAGAGAGAAGAAGTTGATTAATGAATATAAAGTTACAACTTGAATAGGAATAAGATATTCTAGAGTGCTATTGCACAATGTTTGACCAATGGTAATAATTATGCCTTGTGTGAGTTTCCCATTGCTAGAACAAAATACTCAACACCTGCAATGTAAAGGAGGGGAGATTTATTTGACTCACAGTTTTCAATGGGTTTACTCCAAAGTTTTCTGGATGAAAGAAAGAAATGTCTTGGTTGATGAGCCTGGCAGAGAACAGTTGTTCATCCCATGACAACCAGTAAACAAAGAGCTAAAAGAGAAGCCATGAATGAGAATATACCCTTCCAGGTGATGCTCCAAGTGACCCGCATCTAACTAGACCTCATCTCCTATCAGCACATTTAGCAAGGATGAATTCATGAATGAGTATAGTGTCCCCAATATCTAATAACCTTTCAAAGACATTAGACCTTTGGGGGACATTTTAGACCTCAACCATAACATTCTTCCCCTGGTTCCCAAAAGACTCATGTTCATCTCTTTATAGAAATGCATTTAGTCCATCTCTGAGAGGAGATAAAACCTTAGCAGTTCCACCATTGCTGAAAAGGCAGTTTTAAAGTCTCCTTGGAGCCTCAAGGCAAACCCTTATCTGTGTGTCTCTGTAAAAATCAAAAAGAGAATTGAATACTTCTAATATACAGTGGTACAGAGTAACTGCCCCAGGCCAAAAGGGAAAAACAAAATAGAATGAAATCAGACCAAATCAAGACTAAAATCCAGCAAGGCAAACAATATATCCTACAGTTTCATGTCCAATTCCCAGGGAAAGTTACAGTGAGATGTGACCTTCAAAAAGCTTGGGCAGGTTCAACTCTAAGGTCTCTCATTCACATTTTATTTGCAATTTCCCTTCATCATGCTACCAACTATTAAAGAAAAAATGAGTTCATCAGTATCTCAAATTTCTTCTGGTGGGAAGAACATTTGACCTTTTTACTTTATTTTATTAATTAGAAAATAATTATCCATCATATAAGTTTTTCTGACTTAACTAAATGCACTAATTTAATCTTCTCTTTCATATTAACTTTCACTTCTTTGAGTCTTGGTTTTATTTCTCTCCATATCTTCATAAGCTTCATTTCCTACTTTCCAATTTGTATTTTCCTTTCCTTACATTTCATTATGAAAAAAATTAAAATCTTACTTTTCTCATAGATTTTATAAACATCCAGAGAAAATTAATGGAGAACCTGAAACTGTTATTTTATGCTGATGATACTCCAACACTTAGTCTCTTTATTCCACATCACACATTTTCTTATTTACTATCATATTTTCAAATGCCATTTAAGAATTTTTAAATCATTAAAACCAATTTTATAGCTTATAAGAAGGCTCCAGAAATTAGATTTATGAAAACTACCAGATGATTATATTACAGACAAATGAAGTCTGCTTAAACCTCCTGACTATACACAAATGTTCAAACAGTTGTGTTCAGATCATTTTGCACCTGTCTTTCTATCACATGTATACCCTCATTAAAGCACTTCGTTTTTTCCCTTATGAACATTTCCTGATCAAGGTCAGATGTCAAAGCAAATATTGATCTTTTGTCACAAAGTAAAATTTTTAGAAGTCATTTTTCTAAATATGGAATTTATTAAAACTCTTTTCATGACTCAGCACTTCAATCTTTTACTTTATAACCTGTTTTCTTTCTCATTAAACACAAAGGTCTTTGACCTACATCTCCCCAGTTGTCACAAAATTAATCAAGCTTGTGAAATTTTCCTTTCCCAAATCTCTTTCCATTTTATATTCTTTTTTTCACAATTACAGTTGTTATTGTTTTACTTTATAGATTAAATGTTGTTCAACTCATTTTTGCGCTAATTCCAGTATGATAAACCAATGTACTAAATTGTCTTTTTAAAATTCAAATAATGACCATGTTTTCATTTCCAAATATTTGAATATCATTTTATTTTTCTTTTTTGTTGCATCCCTCTTGGGTATGTTTTAAAATTATACTCCATAATATTGAATAATAGCAATATAAATAATAGTTTACTTTTCATAGTTTAAGACACATGCTTACCCCAAACTGTAATCCCAGGCTTTCAAATATGTATTTCCTATGTATCTCAAGCTGTTATCAAGCTATATGCTGTTGACAGATGAAATAAGCATGAAAGTAAATTTTTGAAACTCTTCATATATATATTTATATACATTTCATATATATATTTCATACATATACATTTCACAAATGACATGTATATCTTACATATAAGACACTCCACTCAAAATCTAAAACTGTTCACTGAGATGTTATATGAGCCTAACAGCTAACAAAAAAAGAAATGAGGTCAGGAGATAAGCATTTGACTGTCGAAGTATGCAATTCTTAATGACATAAAGATAAAAAATTTAGTAAACAAGGAAAATTCACACCTGATATCTTTCATGCAAACCTCTAAAAGTTTTAATAAAGGTTCTAAGGTACCAAAATATTAATGGCTTTCCTTTTTTCATATTTATTCCCACCAGATTAAATAGAATACGTGCCTTAAGGACTGATTCCTGTTTTCCTAAAATAATTATAACCTCTTTAGAAACAGAAGTGAGCACATTGGTGCAAGTGTCTATTTTTTAATTATGTTTAAATGTTGTGTAGAAGTCTAGGAAAATTAAGTTTTTTTAATATTTGGCCAGAAATTAAATTTTTAAAGATGTTATGGAACATAATAATTCTAGAACTGCTCCCAGGATTATGAGAAAAAGTAATGAACTAATTAATGCCTCCTGTTTTGATTAGGTATACCCAACTTTGCTTCACTAATTCTTACTACTTCTCTTTAGTCTCCTTACATTTCTTGTCAAATATTGACCTGAAGCATGGTATTAAGAGGAAAAGAAAAACAGAAAATATGATGCATTACTATAAAATATTATGATTAGAACTCTATGAAAGCTTCTTTTGTTGGCTTAGAATAAGCAACTGAGGCAAGGACTTTACTAGTCTACTGTATCATAAAACAATAACCTATGGCCAACAAAATATAAATCTGATGTCAAGAATTATTTGCTGTCCTCAGTTTTCAGTTAAATGTGGTATATTAGTCAGCTTTTGGTCAGTGGAACTGTTGCGGGAAAATTTCCAAGTCAAACAAAAGGAAGACTCTTTGCATCGAGGAGATAAGAAAGCAGGGTTTCATCTTTATGCCAGTTAGTCTTTATGCAAGCAAAGTTTAATCTTTATGCCTCTAAGTCTTTATACCAGCGGTCGGTTATGGGATCATTCCCAAAGGCAACAGCCCTGAGTTTACAAAGAATTTAGTTTATAGAGCATTTAGGAATGGGAAGTACAAAGCAAGTTATATAATTGGTTTAGGGCATTGAGTCATATATTGACAAGCAGGCTAGTTTTAAACAGATTTGCTGAAACAAAGGAATTGTTTATCACAATATAAAAACATTCCTGGAACAGGGGAGGGGGTCCTAACAGGGCAAACATAATTAAAAGTGTCTTCGACTAGTCTAGTGTGTCTTAAAGTAAAAACAATTACTCTGACGCAGTGCTTATCAGAGATATGCAGCTGGGCTTTAGACACTGTCAAGGTCAATTGAATTCAACAGAAGCAGCAGAAACTTGGTCAGAGACCTCTAATTGTTTACCTTATAATTGTGCCCCAACAGAACAAAATACTTAACAGCAACTTAAAGGAGATGAAGTTTATTTTGATTCAAAATTTCAGAGGTTAGAATAGCTAGGCTGGATCTGAGGAAGAATCATCATGGCAAAAGGGCACGGCAGAGGAAAGCTGTTCAACTCACACGGTCCCCAAGTTTGCTTCCCTGTGACCCACCCTGACTCACCCAGTAATGTGCTTTAATAACTCCCAGTTTTTTTCAAGTCAATCAAGTTGACTATTCAGATTAATCATCACATTAGGATTCCAAAAGGTCAGAGAAAGAATTTTAATAATGTTAAGCAATAAAATCAATGAGTTATTCCAAAGACTAAATATAAAAATATGCAAAAATAAAGTGTATTGCTGTTGTTATTATTATCTCTTTTTAAAGTGTAAGCTATGATTTTATTGATGCATATGTGTATTAGCCAGGGTTCAATGAGAAAAACAGAACTGGAATGACGTGTACATTACAGGATATATTACAAAAGTTGAATTTCTTAATTTTCGTGTACTATTTGGGCAAATCCAAAACCCATAGGACAGGCTGTCCGAAAGGACACAAGATGAGATGTTAATGCAGAAGCCGAGGTTGCAGGCTGCAGTCAGATTTTTTCTGTTGCAAAACTTCAGTTCTGCTATAAATCCCTTCATCAAATTGAATCAGGTCTATCTATGTTATCTAAAATAATCTTAAATCTACTGGTTAGGCCTCTATTCATAGCTGCCCCACAGTGAAATGTAGATTACCATTTGAATGGATGACTAGGGGCAGACTATTTTATCTAGGGGTGAAGATTTCAAGGCAGCACAGTATTCATGAGTATTATTCGCTGCTTTTCAGCAAAGGAACTA
Organism: Dasyprocta punctata; assembly: GCA_004363535.1. NCBI lineage: Eukaryota > Metazoa > Chordata > Mammalia > Rodentia > Dasyproctidae > Dasyprocta > Dasyprocta punctata. The sequence goes on from RJWM01018842.1 coordinate 30,129, forward strand.
AGAGACTCATGACTCAAAAAGAGCAGAGCAGCAAAATTTGAAAAATTTGCATTTTGGCCAGAAAAAGAGTGCATTTAAAGACACTATGAAGGAGGGATAGTAGTTAAAGATATTAGCACTACAGAATAGAATTCTATTGCTTTGCACAGGACACTAGGAAAGATGTCGTGAGGGCTATTCAACAATTAGACACTACCTATCTCAGATCAAAGGTGTTAAAGTGTGAAATTATTTAAAAGACCTTCTTTTGAAAAGAAAGCTAAGGAAATCCTATATATAAGGTTCTTCTTAGAGAAATTTGCCCTGGATTTTTTTTCCTGGGTTCAGCCACCCAAGCAAGGAGAGGCCACAGTGACCACATTTCAATGAGGTTTAGATTCAGCTCAAACAAGCAGCACACCTTGACTCTCGGCATGAAGTTGGTCTGGCAGACATCCAGTATGCTAGAGTCATGGGATCCCATAACTTTCCACTACGATTTCAAAGGAAAACCTGGGAGACCAGACTGTATGTGGTGAATTCAGAGGTCCTAAAACAAAACAAAATAAAAAACAAAAAAAATGAAACAGTCCCTGACAGCATGATAGATAAGACTATGAGTGTGAAGCCAAAGCTACAACAGAGACCTGAGGAAGTTAAAGATGCCAGGAACATAGGATGTTTGCTGTACAAAGTTATAGTCAGCAAGAGTACCCAGGCAAAAAAAAAAAGTGGCTATATAGGCCCCAAAAAACAGTCCCTGAGAAGCTTACATTATGCTCCAGATTACATCGAATGCTGGACATTCAGCTATAGGATTTAAGGTTTACTCTGCTGATTTTAAACTTTGCTTTTGTCTAGTCTGTTCTTTCTACACCCATATTCATGCTTTTTGTAATGGAAATGTTTAGCCTGCACCATTATAACTTAGAAGTGTGTAACTTTTGATTTCTTTTGAGCTTCACAGGTCTCACAGATAAGAGAAGACTGTGGAATCAGATTTTTGAGCAATTTTGAGGATCCTTGCAGTTGGACTAAATACATTTTACATTGTGAGATAAATGCACACCTTCAAGGGATGGTGGTAGAATGGCATGGTTTGGATATATGTCCTCCAAAGGTTCATCTGTTAAAGCTTTGAACCCTTCTCTATGGTGTTGTTGGGAGATGATAGAGCATTTGAAATATGGAGTCTACAAGAAACTAGGTCATTGAATGTGCACCTTTAAGGGAGGCTGTAAGATTTGAGACTCTTTTCATCTCTTCATTTTATATCTACCATGAGAAACAGCTTCAACTTTTATCTGATCTCACCAAAATGTACTGCCTTGCTGGACCCAAAATGATCATAGATTGAAATCTCTGAAAGCACAAACCAAAAGAAACTTTCCTTCTTTTTAAATCAATTATCTAAGGTATTTGTTACAGCAGTGGAAAACTGACCAACAGATAGAATAGTTAATGATGCCTATCAATGGAAAAGTCTACAGTCATGTTCTAAAAGAGACTAATGTCTCTTTTACAAAAGAAGAATGTAGAAAACAAAGACCATTTTTTGCAAGAAATCTACTGCAGCTAGCTAGTTAAAAATAACTAAACTCTTCTAAATATTTTGATCATCTGATATGCTACCTAAATGAAACATTGATATTCTGCTTATATAGACTCAAAAAAGGTCTAATTTTATGCTTATACAAATTGAATTTAGTGCCTCATTTAGAGTTCACATCAATTGGAAGTGCAGTAATGAGCAAGATCAATTATTATCCAGTGTCATTCTGAAGATAGGATACAGATACCAAAAAGACTGAGCTAAAATCACTTTGTGGTTCAGATTTTGTGTAGCAGAAAGTTCAAATAAAAGATGAAGTGTATAACTGGGTTCATACAAGAAGTTGTTGAAATTGTCAGAATCAAGAAAAACTGACAGATGTCAGTGAAATGTAAGAAGTCAAAGGTCTAGAGATCATAATATAGCTAGTCTATGTGACTGAAGGCAGGCACTCTGCTAACTTTGTGAGGTTTCTAGCAACAGAACAAATAAATGCGTGCATACCACATAGCTGCACACTTACAAATTACAAACTAATGTATTGTTAAGTAAAATACAACTACTCATTACTTGGCTAATCTATCTGTCTCACTGCAGGACAGAGGTGCAACATCACCCAAAAATGGTGACCACAAGAAAAACCACACCTATCCCAGGGCCTGCTATCTTATGTTGTAGCCTGAATTTATTCTACTTCAAAACATCTGGGCCAGAAACACATCAGCCCCAAATCTCATGCATCCACACTTTATTCCCTTCCCTACAAACAACTGCCATTTGAATGAACCTTGAACCTCTAGATGCAGCCTCCTAATGTGGGTCACCCTCAAGAGACTGACTGGGGAAAACCTTGCTCAAACAGTCAAAGCAGGTTCATCTGCAAAGGGAATTCCAGCATCCTGCAACTCAGCGCACAATCAGGGAGGGACACAGTCAGAGATTTCAAGTGGGCCCTTACATTTAGCTCCATGGACTCCTCACCCCATCAGGAAGGTGATAGCCTGAGGACCAGAGCAGGGGCCTATAAAGGGCGACTTCTTGCAAGGAACTAAGTGAACTATAGTATAATAAGGACTTAAAAAATAGAAGTGTGTTTGTTAACCTTTTATTATTGTAACAGATAGCAGACATAAAACAATGTACAACAAGAAAATGTTCAGTGAGTCTCAACGTTTTGGAAATTGCAGTCTGTGTATAACCTGGTGGACGCACCACTGTTAGTCCTCTGGAGCTGGGGGAACACATGCTGGCAGGACCATGTGGCAGAGCAAGTCAATTTGCCTCACATCCAGAATGAGAGAGAGAGCTCAGAGACTCAGAGTTCCCCACCCCCTCTGAAGGAAGGTTCCCAGCAGCCTAAAACCTCCCTCTAGTCCCTACCTCCTAAAACTCTGCCACCTCTCAGTAGCACCACAGACTGGGGACCAAGACTTTAACATATGGGTCTTTGGAACACATCTGAGGTCCAGATTACAGCAAAAAGTCTATGATATTTAGAATTCAAACTCCAGGTAACTAAATTGTATACAAGATGCTAGCTTAATGAAATTAAAAAAAAAAAGATAAAATTATCATTGAGGCAGGTCATCACACAGAATAAGATTAGTCAGCAGAATAATCGACTTGAGAGATTTCAGTGGCCAGGGTGAAAGACAGAGCTATTATGAACAGAGGCTTGAAAAATCAGGTTCCAAAAACTTGATGTATGAAAGTAATAGTGAAGTTAATCAAATGGGAGAATTAGGAGGAAGGGAGACATAGTTTAGTCAAAGTGCAGGCTTCAGCACTGGGGAGATTTGGGTGAATATGGATGTGGAATTGTTTGGAAAGTGGTGAGGACAGCCAGAAAAAAATGTTAGTGCCACATTCTGGTATTATCAGGAGTAGGGTATGTGAAAAAAAGTATCCATCAGTTAAACAATTGAGGAAGAACCATATTTTGATAGGAAAAAATGTAGAAAAAACAAAGAAGATGGAGCAACAGAAAGAGTAATTTTTTTAACTTCTTTGGTAGCTGAGCCATGAACACACTACTCACTATTTCTTCATCATCAGGGGTCAAGTACAGGGCCTGGCTCACAGTACGTGTCAAAAAAATGACTAGATTTATGGATTGCATTTCACAGAGGGAGAAACTTTCAAACAGTTATTTTTTGTAAGTATAGTAATGTCTAGAAATACCATGAGGAATGGTGCATTCCACTAGAAAGGGAATAGCATAAAGAATTAAATGCCTTTTCAATTCTGTTCTGAAATTATAAATCGACCATGATGGTTAAATTAATTGAATTTCAATGTTTTGATACTTATGACTAAGAACAAACTGTGCATGAAACACAGAATCATACTCACATTGCACAAGAATTCCTAAATTACTGTTTTTGTGATTAAAACTGAAAAATTCAGTGTCTTTAGGTGGTAAAACATCACAGAGCTCCAGCAGGGTTTTAACATTTGATTAAAAAAAGAAGAAAGAAAAAATCCAAAGGATGTGACCATCCCTTAATTAATGCAATTACTAAAAATATCATTAATTAAGAACAATTTTCCCATCACAGAATAGTCATGACAGTGTTTTTGAAACTACAGGTTGTAATCCATTAGTTGGTCATGACTAGAATATGTTTAATGAAATAAAAGTAAAAGAAACATGTTGTACATAACTATTGCTTGGTTAAACTCACTTTGGTGGGATGTAATATCTACATTATAGAGATAAAAATCTTTTCTAGGCATGAAAAAGTGATCAAACAATCAAACAATGAAAACACAAACTGTTCTTTTTGGTGAACTAACAGATTAGTAGTAAAGTTATCTATCCTGTGTATATATGTAAGTATGTATGTATGTATATATGTGGATCAACTACTTCTTACATAATGATATGCTATATATTAACTAGTGTTAATTTCCTGCTTTTTTGTTGAAATTTTGTATCATTTCTATTCCTTTTTTTTGTTTTGTTTTTCAAAATTAAAAAATATTTTAAAAATATTTATCCACTTTAAAAATATTTTATTGGTTGCATATTTATTTGCTGCCCACATTAGTACCTACTGTACTAAAACTTGGAGATGGAAATGATTGTAGAAGACATGGGAAATTTCTTTACAGAGCTCACAGTACCTAGGAAATGGAAGGTAATGAAAGTCTCCTCCAAACTGGCCTGACTCTCCCAGGGTCCAGACTGCCTGCCAGCAGAAGCGCTGCTCTCTGCAGGGAATTCAGCTCAGTACCTGAGGCTGTCAATGCCTGACACAGGTAAGGATATAACATGGGACAAGGAATTTTGCAGTCCTGGCAACATCTGGAGACACCTAAACGTTTACCTTGTATACTTCAAAGGACTCTGCCCACTGACATGAAATTGCCAGAAAACTTTAACCACAGATGTTCATTGGTAGCTTCCCACCTAATGGCCCCTGTCTTCTCTCTATCCCTATAAAAAGGACACACTTCTCTTCAATCAGAGCAGAAGGGTTTATCTCACTCTCAGCCTGAACCCGCACACAATAAATCTCATGCTAGGCTGCCTTCACACAAACCTGGTGGTCTCTGCTGCTTACATATGTTACAGGTCATATCTGTACAAGCAGTGAAACATTAAAATGAAATGAACTGTCATGGGAAATTATAAATACCTAAACAAGAAAGAAAAAACAAATTAGAGTAGCCACTGATTAAGTTGATAACTAAAGGACAAGTGAAAGTGTTACAGTCGTGATCTGGAATATCTTCCAAAGGCCCATGTGTTTAAAGTCTTGGTCCAAGCAGATGACTCTATTGAAAGTTGGTAGAACCTTTAAGAAGTGGTCTCTAGGTGGAAGAAGTTAGGTCACTGGAGGTCTGTCCTTGGAGGGGATATGGGGACCCTGGCTACTTTCCTCTCTCCTTTCCTCCTAATGCAATGAGTTAGATGTACCTTCCCTAACACATACCTTGATATACTGTGCTGCCACGGACTGAAAGCATCACAATCAAAAAACTATGACCTGAAATCTCTGAAACTATAAATCAAAGTAAACCTATACACTTCATGTGGACTATCTCAGGTATTTTGGTACAACAATGGAAATCTAGTAGAAAACTGATATTGCCAAAGAGAGTTGCTGCCATGACTAGCCTGATGATGTGCTTCAGATTCTTGAGGAATTGGTTTGTGGGAGGCAGTCTGGAAAAATTTGAGAAGCAGATTAGGAAAAGCTTAGAATTAGGTGTCTGAAACACGTGATTCTTATATGGATCAGAAGACTAGAACACTGTTAAAAATGGGGACAGTACAGATTATAGAAATGAGTTGCATCCATTTACCTATAAAAGTCTCAAATTTATCCTTCTTTATAGCTGAGTAATACTCCATTGTATAAAAATACAAGATAAATAGCTATATGACTAATCTCTGTTAGTTCATCAAAGAGAACAGTTTGTGCTTTCAGTGTTTGATTATTTGATCAGATTTTCATGTCTTCATTTTGTAATCTGAACAACTACTTTGAAGATAACAGTATGAAATATATTAACCAGTGTTAATTTCCTACTACTTTGTTTTGAAATTTTGCATCATCCTTTTTATTCTTTTTTATGTTATTAATATAAAAAATATTATACTAATGAGGTTTCAGATTACACTTAGAACTCTGTTAGGAATTGTACTAATGGCCATCCGTATTACATCATGGTGAAGAATTAGACTTCTTCTGTCCACACAAGAAACTTTGTGGGAGGCTTGAGTTTAAAGGTGATGGATTTGTTTAGTGGAAAAAAAATTTCAAGATATCACGACAATCAGGCTATCATATGAGTATTATTTATTGCTGGCTGGTTGCTGTCAGGCAGATTTACAGTGAGAATTGGCAACCAAAAGCAGAGTGGTAAGAGTAGGAAAACATGTGCAGTTCGGCCATAAAAGAAGAGTTTTCAATGTGTTGCCAATGTGGGTACAGGCACTAACAAGATCAGTGCCATCGAGACAAATACTTTGCACCAGGGAGTAGGAAAGATACCTTGAAAACTTGTCACAAAGTGGCAAGACTCCTCCAGCACTGGCTCAAAGGTGTGCTTAAAAGTGTAAACTCATTTCAGACTCATTTGTAAAGAGAACCCCAGGGCACACTGCTCACACAGCACCGCCTAGAAATTGTTTTCTCGTGATCTGTTTTCCTGTCTTCATCTATCAAGGCAGTCAGAAGCTACTAAAACCATGGTTCAAGTGGTTCCAAGCACAGCTCAAAATAATGGCCATCTTTGGCTTTGTCCACATGATGCTGATTTTGCTGACATCCAGAATGCGAGAGTTATGGAGTAATGGAGTCTTCTACTAAGATTTCAAAGGAGAGTTTGAGAAGCCAGGTAGTTTGTGGCAGAATCAAATTATTTTAAAGAGATTATAAAAACTGGAAGAGAAGCTGCAGCTTTAGTGGAGATCCACAGAAAGTTACAGATGCCAGGATCTTGGAATGCCTGCCGAAGGAAGCCGTGGCTGTGGGCAGAGCCAGCCCAAGAAAGTGGCCATGTAGTGGTCATGGTGACCACCAAGGTCATGGGCCAGGCCTGCCTGAGAGCGTGGGAGCTCACAATGTGGTCTCAATGCCAGACATGGAGCTATATAACTTAATGTTTGACCTGCTCAGTTTTTCTTTGGTCCAATTTTTCCTGAAATCTTACTATTCTTCCCTTTTGTAATGGGAATGTTCACCATTTGTGATACTATATTTTGGAACTATATAATTTGTTATTTTGATTTTCACAGTATTTCACAACTGAATTTGCCCAAGTCCTGAAGAATGTTTTGCACAGAGACTTTTGAATAATTCTGAAACTAGTAAGATCAGAAATTCTTGAAGATGGATTTAGTGCATTTTGCATTATTAAGATGGACATGAACCTCTAAAAACCGGGGGAAAAATTTTATAGTTTATGTGTCAAATATATTTCAAAGGTCTTTATGTTAAAGACTTGGTCCCCCACCCATGGTGCTATTGTGAAGCAGTAGCATTCAGGGACCTATTAGAAAGAAATTAGGCAACCGGGGGGCTATGGCCTCAAGGGAGACATTGGGACCCCATCCTCTCTGTCTGTCAGTCTCCAGACATTAAGGGGCGAATAGGATTCCTCTGCCATTGGCTCCTGCCATGCTATACTGAGATGCCAGAGGCCTGAAGCAGCAGCACTAAGCATCCATGCTGAAACCTCAAAAACCATGAGCCAAAATGAACCTTTTCCTTTTAATCTGATTACTCAGATGTTTTGTGAAGACAATATAAAATTAACACATGCTGCTGTGTTCATCCTTGACATAGAACAATGGTGACAACAGCAACAAAAAATGCAGACTTAATCAGCCACGGTTTATGAATCGAATTCCACAAGGGAAATTGCCACCGGGGGAATAATTTTCCGAAACAGTGAGGAAGTATGAGCATTACACACAATTGTGTAATGTACATTATGCATTACACAATGTACAATGTTTCTCAATTTCCATAGTAGTTTTAACTTTAGAAAGCTCAGGGTATATGAAAGCCACGTGAAAGTAAACAAAATTGTTCATATTTAAAACAAAAGAATAATATATTTTTAATTAGCCCACACACACTTAAACATGTATCAGGAAGGACATTTGCAAGTTATGTACAATCCAGAAAAGTTCTTCATCATTCCACTTTTTATCTGGTCTTTGAAAGGTGTCTATGATCTCTGACAACCTCTCTTGAAAGGGCTAGTAGCTCAGCACCTCAAATGTCAGTGAAAGCACTGAATTACTATAATATTACTTAGAATGAAACCCCCACCAGTAATTTAGGACTAAAATGTAGGAGGAGATATTTGTAGGAAAGTAGAGAAAAAACTGCCAGAATGATAAGAGGAAAATAATTCTCATATGCAGTACAACCATCTCATTTCTTATCGGTGAGTTTAGCAGGATTTAATAGCACTGTACCACATTTGGCAACATGCTGATCATGTAAAGCTGTTGGCAGTAATATAAGAGGAATCATTGTGGGATACAGGACAGATTTCTGGGAGCTGAAGAATAATAATGCAAACACAGTTTACAGAAATGTGCCAGATCCAAGGATGGGTTTATTAACTTTCTCTCTCTCTCCCTCTCTCTCTCTCTCTCTCTCTCTCTCTCTCTGCTGTTTTGTTTTAGACTTTTAGTGATAAAAATTTAAACCATGTATAAATGCCCAAGTGAAAGAAAGTGTCAGGAGACAGACATAAATTAAATATACCAGATAGATTTAAGGATTTTCTTACCCAAAATGTGGTAAGGGAGGAATGGGAGAATCCAAGGTCTGGGGAAGGGATTAGCTTTGTGCAGCCCAAAGTAAAGCTGATTTGCACACAAGTGCAAATAAATTTACAGTGTTCAATTCAGGAGGGTGTAGAGATTATCTGCCATAGTCTGGCACTTTCTCAGTGAAGACACAGAAGTGGGATCGAAAAGACTGAGAGAGGAAGTAAAAAGCTGTGAAATGTGAGTAAGGAGAACAACTGAAGTAGTAGCTGTGGAAAATGGAAAGACTTAAGTAGAGTTTAAATGAATTTTTTAATTGAGGAAAGTATAGCTATTTAAAATGATATTTAGCACTTATTATAAAATTTTTCTGCAATGCTTGAATGTTAAAAATAAATGTTCTGAAACATATATTGTTCTGATGAAGCAACATAAACGTATGTTCCCTGGCTCCTCTGAAGAAAAGACTATTTAATTTCACAAGAATTATCTGGACAAATGAAAATAGAGGGTATGTCAGAGAGCTGCTCCCTTTGTGTACAACTTGTAAGCTGACAAAATGCTTATTTCTTTCAAAGCAAGAGGTTAGAATCTACTTTAAACCTACATACAGCATACTCAGGTAATAAATCACTGATAAAGTTTAACTTTTATGTTTCTGCGTGCCTTTTTAAGATGCTCTCAAAAGGAACATACACTAAATACCCAAAGCACTTTTAAAGTGATCATGTTTTAGGCAAGTCTGATGAGTAATGCATACAGTTAGCCAAATGGACAGCATTATGTTTACAGAAGTCTTTTCAACACTAATAACATTTACCACCATTCACCTCCCTTTCTAAGTAAACAATCCCACTGGAATAGTATCAGGAATACAAAGAGACCACCTCCTGCTTGTTACATAAATGAAGAAGAGACTCAAGCTATAGGAACGAATTAACCTTTAAGTGTGATGGTTTCAAAACTCCC